>MU217358.1:792749-811400 GCA_018584345.1 Thuja plicata | reverse complement strand
TTTAATCCAAGTTTTCTGAAGACTTTGTGCTTTAGGGAATTGGGATTACTATAGAAACTAGTGGCTGATATACTCCAAGGACTGAAGACTTTGAGCTTCAGTATTGGACAATAGATTAGAGAACTTATTCGAGGTGAGGACAGGAGACTTTGAGCTCATTGTATCACTTCGTCTTTAGATAAATCAACTGCTGCTTTGTTTGATTGTTCTTATGTCAATCATCGAGTCACCGGTATTACTGTTGCAAGGTGAACTGTATGTGTTATAGTTCAGTTCTACTTGAAGCCACCTGTGGTAAGAAGGGAGCCTCCCCTATTGCTGAGAGGAGAGAGAAATCTCACATACTGTTGCCTAAAACACACGTTTTGCAAGTTGTAGTCTTAGTGACTTGCAAAATATTTAGCCAACAGGACGGACCAACCAACTATCTACCCGTTTACCCGACAACAAAGCAAAATGATAAAAGGAATACAAACGTAATGAATGATCAACCACCCTTGTAATAATGGTCTCTCTAGTCTCTATGTCCCTAATGTATGCATAATCAAGTGTGAACTTAATTGATTTACCTTGTCCACTATGACCAATTTGATTAACAAAAAGGAGGTTAGATGACAATGATGGTACACAAAGTACATTAAACGTGCCCTCTCCCATGTCAATAGAACCTTTCGCACAAACCTTCATGTATGTGTTGTTACCCATCAATATATTAGGTGAATTACAAGGCATATAAAAAGAGAACATATCTTTAGAAAATGCCATATGATGAGATGCTCTTGAATCAAGAAGCTATCTCCCATGTTCAGGATTTGTAGAGGCCAAGAGTGCTTTACTTTTTATTTTAGCAATCTTATTTGCAAGTCTTGCAGTTGACTGTTTTGATGAAGATGCTTCTAATTGTGATGCTGGAGGAGACACTGATGAGGGCAACATGCTGTTCTTTTGAATAAGGTATGTTAGTTCACCAATCTTCTTATCATAACTGTTGATGATTTATAGCTTCGATCAGATAAAATAATGAGAAAAGATCGTATTGTATTATGTATGCATATTAATATATATAATAATATATATTATTATTGTATATATTAATATACATACATAAAATTATATCTAAATTATTTGATCAAATAAATATCATTAAAACATTATATTAAAATGCTCATTGTTATATATTATACCGATTAGTATCGGTCATATTAATATTCACCGATTGATATCGGTTGTCAAAGTTACCGATTCATATCAGTTGGTTAACTTAACCGAATTAATATCGGTGATATCGGTTTGTAATACCGATCAAGTGGGAATTATAATAGCGATCGGGTGTTGATCGGGCACCACCGATCGGGTGTTATTAAAGTCATCGGTTACAATAAGAATTACTAACACCGATTAATATTATTGGTCACTAATGATATATTGAAAAGACATAATCATATAGAGTCATGTCTCAATCTATATTATTATGTCTTCTATATTTATATCCATTTGCTGGATGATTGATGAGAAGCATATAAAACACTCAATGCCAGTCTCATTCATACAGCATAATATTGATTATTAATATATTTATATATCTATTACTATATATATATATATTGTGATTAAATATATATTAAGATTATATATATTTTGGATTTATAAAAGAAAGTTAAAAGTCATATTCTGATCTAAAAATTTAACAACACCTACACTAATCATGTGCTTGTCTTTTAAAATAAGCACATTTCAATTTCTTTTATAATGATTCCTATTTTGAAGAGAGATTTGAGTCAGGGGTATGCTGTGAAGTGTGAAGGAAAATCCTTAGCTTGCTCATTAGAATTAGAGATCTTTATTCTGTTTCGTACCTTATCACTTGAAGCCTTTGGATTAAGATTTTTTGTAAGAAGAGCCTTTGACCTTGGAGACTTCAATGTAGTCACGTGGACAAACTTTTTTTGTTGGCTTGTGAGCTGAGCTGCAAATCCATCAAGAGAAGGCATTTTGTGTACATTTCCTAAGGCATCGATAGTAACATAAAAAGTGGAAACGAACACTGAATAATCAAGACCTAGCTTAGAGAGAATAGATAGAGAGAATTAGCTGTTCATCCTCTTTAGTGAGCTGACAATCAATCAACTGCAATCTAAGAGAATTGAGCTTTTTGAAGAAGTCTTGGATATTGTCAAAATCTGAACGATTAAGACTCATTTTTTCATTCTCCAACTCAAATTTCCTCATCCTATTTGGTGTACCAGGACTTTAAGGTAGTCCAAATTTATTAGGACTTTTACAAGATACAACATGAAATCAAAGATCAGGAGAAATAAACATAATGTGAGTAGGAAGAGCTTCATCTCTTCTATCAAACTATTTTCTTCTATCTGTAGCTCCTGTGGATTCTAGATCTATGCCAAATGTGATTCCTTGCAACTTTGGCTTCTTAAGAAGACATCCATTTGTGATTTCCACTCATGATATTTATATGGAGTGAGAAGTATAACTTTTGGCAAATCCATGATACAAATAGAGAGTAAAACAAAGGAACATCTAATAACTATTCACAATACAAGCTATTAACTCCTTTGTACAAGAGAAATTGACACATTTTTGCAAATTTACAACAATCTATCCAAAAGTACCAAACTAGCTTCAAAATAAAATTCTGGTTACAAATTTTCAGAAAATGCACGTACAAAATTGTAGTGCTCTTGAATACATTCTTGATGCCGCTTGAATTAGGAATATCATAGGCCAAAGCAAAAAATTACGGGCTTAGAGATGGAAAACTAAGGTCTGTCTTCAATCTGAGAAAAATGGCACATAGCAAAATAATTGCTACAAAACACCTATACCAATGAAAAGTTGACAAAACTAGCTTTCCAAAAATATTTTGTTTGACAAAAATGGTCTCCATTGGCAAAAGTTATGCCAAAATGGAAAAAGGCATATTTAGGGGCTTTGGGGGCTTAAATAAACCATTGGTTGCTTGCCTACAACCTCGTTGGTTGAAGAGGCGAAAAATAAGGGTGCCACCTGCTTGGGTAGCGGAGTGTGACGATCTAGGAAGAGCTAAGCTCTTACACACTATCCATGAGGTGTGGCCGATGCTTGGAAGGTGGAGAGCGTATAGCGCTTAGCGCCAAAAGCAAGGTGCTTAGCGCCAACCTCAAGGCACTTTTGACTTTGGGTGGACCACCAAACACTATTGAAAGCATCGTGCAAATGTGTTCTGGGCTGACCACAAGGTACAAAAAAATGATTTTACAAATCAATGCATTGGCCTAGCAAATAAACCCGCCTAAAAAAAATCCAGCTAACCATGCCAATCACCACAGGCTCTACCAAAGAGTAAACCATCTCCACGAATTGGCACAAATCCGCATATCACAACCCTGCAGAAAACAAAGTTGACAGAGTACTAAATACCACACAACCATGCAAAGTACATAGTGTTGTCTTTATTACAAAAAATGTATACGGGCCGACAAAGGCCTATGAAAAAGGACGTTGACCAATACTTTCAGGTTGACTAACCCTGAATAAAGGTACTAATGACTACAGTATGGAAATTTGTTTTATTTTTTTTTTGAAATTTTGTTATTTGCCTTTAACCATATAAATGATAAGAATAATTGCCTCACAATATCATTTTTTTGGCTGTTAAAATTTAAAAACCTACAAAAATAAATTTTCTTATTTTTTGCATTGTGCAATAATGACATCGTACTTGTACTTGGGGGGTTGTACGACTTATTTGAGATTTTTTTTGCCTTGAAAATTGACAAATGTACAGTCAAAATTTGTCTGATGCAACGGTGAGTTTGATTTGGGCTCAAAGTGCTCTGAAAAGTCAGTGACCGCTTGGATCAATTGACCTTAACACAATTTCAAACCATTATCGATTTGGCAAAACACAACAAAATCTAAAATTGACAAATGTATAGTCAAAATTCGTTGGATGCAATGGTGAGTTTGATTTGGGCTCAAAGTGCTCTGAAAAGTCAGTGACCGCTTGGATCAACCGACCTTAACACACAATTTCAAACCCTTATAGATTTAGCAAAACACAATAAAATTTGATAAAACGAAAGGTAAACCTGACTTTCTTCGATGGCTTGGATTCAACTGTGAAGTCAATGAAACCGTAATCTGCACCTAGAAAAAGCTTCAAACCACAACACGTTCCTTGGATTTGAGGGGTTTTCAGATTTGGAAGTTTGATACCGTGTAGGAGTAGATTGGTGACTCGTCAACATCCCCAGGAACCTTGAAAGACAAAAATCACTTTTGCAAGAGAAATGGAAAGAATAGATTACTTGATTAAGAACGCAAGAATGGACATGAAAATGTACACGGGAGGCCTTGCTTATAAAGGCAAGGTGAGAGGTAGGGTTAGATGAGGTCGTGACATGTGTCATAATCCTACAAAATGAGACAACTAAAGTGTTGACCTAGGTAACTAAAAGTAGTTGTCAAAAGAATAAGATAAGATCATGTGTCAACTAATCAGTCTTCTAGAAGGACATCGAGGATCTAAGTAAACTTAAGTCACATGAATAAGTCCCCCACTAGGAACTAGCCAAAACACTAGGTACAAGACCTTAACTATGTCCAAAACCTTACTCACACCAACAAAATTCCCTTGTCCCTATTGCTTAACATTTTTGTGGTAGTGTGAAATCATACCCATTGATCACAAAATCATGTATTATTCCAATTCATATCGTTGATGAACTGTTTTTGTTTGGCTAGTTCTCTTAGTAGATTTTGGACAGCATCATTGTGTAGAATACTTAAGTGTTCCAGACATCCCTCTCTTTTGAGATGGAACTTTGATCATGTAATATATAGCCCTTAAATATTCTTGCTTTTGAAGTATTTTCTGTAATGGCTTCTATGTAGGATTAGCATCTAATTATTATTTCTGCACTATGAAGTATGCTTTACTCAATGCAATGTAATCATCAATATGAACATAAATGACAAAAATCTATATTTTGCAATTGATGGGGTAAACTCTCAATTTTATTTGCTTTCTATATCTCTATGCTATGGAGATGCCTTCAAATTTATAAAACAACATTTTTTTTGTACTCGATTTTTTTGCCTTTTAAGTCCTGATTTTCTGAAAAAATCTTAATGCTGCTTTTTGTTGCTATGGTATGTGCCATCTCATAAAAAAGATTGCTCAATCCTAAAGAAGTTTTCCCTTAACATCTGCTACAAGCCTAACCATGATTGGTGCAAGTATAGAAAATCTGGAAAGAATGATTGAAAACAGAGTGAAAGATGTTCAAGCATATTTAGGGTGATAAATTTCTGAATTTTTGTTTCTCCATGGAAATCTAGGTATTTTCTTATAAATCTCATTTGGTTTTATTGTTACAAAACATAAAAATTCATTGGTAGTAGTATTGGTATGAGAGATGGGTATCAATTTTAATACGTCATTAGAAAGAGTTGAGTACTTGTACATATATATGTATATGAATAGATATAGAAAGTTTCGACGATCTTAGACGATTTACAAGGTTCACTAAAGTTGCAACTTGCATGTAAAGTCTCATCATTTATTTTAACATTTTAATATATGTTTTTGATCGGTAAATATGATATATTTTGTTAATAGAAAAAGTTTAGATACATGTGATGGAAACTTTTACACCTAGACACCAAGAAGTCTGTAACTAGAAATAAATCGCTTCATTTAGTAGCCACCACCCTCCCCTCTACCAAGTACATTTTGTATGGACATTAAAGAGCAAAATTTTGGTAAAACAAAAAACACAAATGTTAAGTTTTAGGATAGCTGCAAATTTAATAGCACACTATGTTGTATGTGTTTTACAAATGCAACAATCTCTCTTTCATTGATACTGGGAATGAGGCTAGGAGAGACATGTCCCATGATGGGACATGTCTATTCATTATTATTTATAAGAAAGGACATGCTTCTTCCCATTAATTATAATTTAATCAATCTTATAATGTTTCATCAATCAATTATTAATTAAAAATAATATAATAATTTAATATTGAATATTAAATTTAATATGATTAATAATAATATAACATATCTATTATATTATTATTAATCAACATATATTATATGTATTCTAATGATCATACGACTGAAGCTACAAACATTAACAATCCCTCTTAGCTAGGGAGGATGATCAATCCAATGTCAACACTTATATGACACTTGACTACATCAATCATATGATGTAAGCAATAAAAGCATCATCCTCATGATGTAATCAATAGAAACATAGTCTCAGGATGTGAATTGCCTCCATCGATGATTCTATCCACAAGCTCTTAGGTGGATTGCCTCCATCGACAATTCTATCCACAAGCTCTCAGGTGGATTGCCTCCATTGGGGATTCTATCCACAAGCACTCAGGTGGATTGCCTCCATCAGTGATTCTATCCAGAAGCTCTCGTGTGGATTTCCTCCATCGGCGATTCTATCCACAAACTCACGAGCTTTAGAGTGGATTGCCTCCATTAGTGAATCTATCCACAAGCTCTAGTGTGGATTGTCTCCATTGGCAATTCTATCCACAAACTCATGATCTTTAGAGTGGATGCCTCCATCGGCGATTCTATCCACAAGCTCTCATATGGATTACCTCCATCGGCGATTCTATCCACAAACTCACGAGCTTTAGAGTGGATTGCCTCCATCGACGATTCTATCCACAAGCTCTCGTGTGGATTGCCCCCATCGGCGATTCTATCCACAAACACACGAGCTTTAGAGTGGATTGCCTCCATCGGCGATTCTATCCACAAGTTCCTGGGTGGATTGTCTCAATCGGTGATTCTATCCACAAGCTTCGCAAGCTTTAATGTGGATTGCCTCAATCGGAGATTTTATCCACAAGTTCTATCTATTATGATCTGTTTCAGCCATCACAAGATGTCTATCACAATAGAAGGTCAAGTTATTGTAAGACCGTCACCTTTCAATAACTCTTACAAATACAAGTGATAATCATCTGGAAGTCGTCACTTCCTCATGATGTACACAAGGGGCAGGCCCATTAAAAATATGGAGTCACACACATGACATCCATCATACCTCGGGGCAAAGGTTGAAAACAAGGGATTTCACCTCGAACTTCTCTCACAGAGATTTCACCTCGAAGTTCTATCTATTATGATCTGTTTCAGCCATCATAAGATGTCTATCACAATAGAAGGTCAAGTTATTGTAAGACCGTCACCTTTCAATAACTCTTACAAATACAAGTGATAATCATTTGGAAGTCGTCACTTCCTCATGATGTACACAAGGGGCAGGCCCATTAAAAATATGGAGTCACACACATGACATCCATCATACCTCGGGGCAAAGGTTGAAAACAAGGGATTTCACCTCGAACTTCTCTCACAGAGAAGAACTCATTGAGCAGATATCAATCTGTCGATCATCCAAGATTTGTTAAGATGAACTGTCAGACTCCCTCTGAGTCTGATACCAATCTTCTTAGCTCCTCGTCCAAAGTTACCTCTGAAGAGTCACTCCCTCTGAATTTTTTTTTTCTTGTGCTTTTGTCCTGAAGGTATGTCAGAGAGAGATTACAAATAGCTTATAAACTAAACTATCTCATTCGGAAATACCAAAGATAGAAGCATACAAGACTTTAATAGCCAATATTATGGCATAAATTTCAAACTCAATAATTCATGTACATTAATAAAACATGGAATACTTATCTTAAGTTTCAAATATTTCCTTTTGTAAGGTGAACCCATATAGGAAATATCAACTCTCATCAAAATTTGAAGTTGTTTGTGGCGGACACGCTGCAAGAGATCATAATGTTGTTTGTGCTAGCCATGTCAATGACCTTCATGCACAGCGACAAACTAGAGTGGATGATCACCATTTTTTCATTCTCCACTAAGGATGGTTCAAATGGAAATGTAACATTGGTTATTATTCCCCCCACAATGTACGATTCGCACTCTTATATCTTTGAACAATACTCATGTCTTCTTGTGAAATGACTTGATTGCTCCAAGAGAGGTGACACTATAATTAATTCTTTATTTCTAGAAAGAGACACACTTCCTTTAATATATTCTTCTTTGTTAATGCTTGACCATGATCATAACAAATTAATATATCTCTTTAATGAAAGCCGCATTCAGGAATTTCACATAGACCCGTACATAGTCCGTCCTAACTTTTGAACCACACACTTTCTCTCCAATTGCTCCGGTGGGATTCTTCCAAATTTGTTTTTCACCAACATATCTAAAATTAAGAAAAATCCAACGGTGGATTTGTGAGATATGGTCCCTTTACTAAGACTATTTTCTGAGACAATCACACATTCACCATCAACAAACTACTCTCTTACTTTGCAGTCTGGCTCTGATACCATGTTAAGTTTTAGGATAGCTACAAATTTAATAGCACTCTATGTTGTATGTGTTTTCCAAATGCAACAATCTCTCTTTCATTTATATTGGGAATGAGGCTAGGAGAGACATGTCCCTTCATGGGACATGTCTATTCATTATTATTTATAAGAAAGGACATGCCTCTTCCCATTAATTATAATTTAATCAATCTTATAATGTTTCATCAATCAATTATTAATTAAGAATAATTTACTAATTTAATAATGAATATTAAATTTAATATGGTTAATAATAATATAACATATCTATTATATTATTATTAACCAACATATATTATATGTATTCTAATGATCATACGATTGAAGCTACAAACATTAACAACAAAATTAATACAAAAACGACATAAAAAACCGGTCCCCATTTCACCCTTTTACAAAAAAAACCTTCACAAAACAAAAAACTTTCCTTTAATTGTCCCTCGGCTTTTTGGTTCAATGACCCAATGGTCTTCTAGGTCGAATTGCATGTGTTTTTTGCCCTTTTTCGTCTTCTCCGCTTTCTTCATTTTCTCCTCAGCAGTTGCCTTCTAGATTTGCTATCTCTCGCACAAAATATCCTTGAGAGAGTCCCAATCAATTTCAACTTCTGCTTCCCTTTCCTCTTTCTCGCTGGTTGCACTCCAAAGGAGAAATGGACGCATTGGAGGCAAAATTTCACCTACATGTAGCCATTCCCATTGTTTGCAACGAAAGCTTCCCCTTGGTGCGCCATTTCCAAGAGGGACCTCATCCCATATGTCAGCTCCTCTTCAACGTACTCCCGCATAACTCACTCCACTTTTGCTTTTGTTCCTAGTTCGAGGCCACATGCCATGAAGATGGAGGCCACATCTATGTTTGAGCTTTGCCGGTGTTGAGATTTCAAGTATTCCTCCTCCAAAATGATTTCCACGATCTGTAAAAATATGGGGTCATCAATCTTAAAAATGCTTTGCACCCTCTTCACGATAATCTAACCCAGAAAGGCTAGTTGTTGCTTGCGGGTTGTAAGCATGACAATGGCTTCCATGTTAAGCCAACACCACCTTCTAATGAGTGTCTCCATTGCACACCTCATTAGGGCCACTTTTCAATAGCCGCTATCACCGCCCACCTTGACACTGTTTTCACGAATTTAAAAAACGGTTAATGTCAGTTTTATTTAGGCCACGCTAAACAATGTACTGTGTCATCATTATTACCATGTCCCAATTCACACTAGCTACAAACGTTGACACACGGGCCATCCTCACACTATAACAGGATATCTCAGAAATCGTCTCAAATCTCCCATATTAAATGACACTCCCATATTTGATAGGGTGTTCGCCACCATATTGCCCTCTCTTTTCACATTGGTAATTGTAAAATCTGCAAATTAAAATAAGAGGTTTTTCTATTATTTTTATAATTTTATTGATCTTCCAAGCAGGTGTCTTACGTTCGATAATTCCATTTCTTATAATCAATGAGTCACCTTCAAGATGGAGTTTAGTGATTGATACTTTTTTAGTCATACGAATAACCATGAAAGCCACTTGAACCTTGGCCTCATTATTTGTTCTTGTGCGCAGCCTCTTAGCTCCAATTGCAACAATGTTGCCAGTTGAATCTCGGGCCACACACCTTGCACCATCGAAATTAATTTTGATCCATCTTTTACTTGGTGCACTCCATTCCACTAATTTTGAACTTTGGACAACTGGATAAGCCTAGTGAGGCCTATTAACAAGCCTATACTTAATATAAATTTTTTTAACATAAAGTGGTATTATCCATCGCAAAGTGATAGTCTTTTTTAATGTTTACAATAATGTTTTGAAATTACATGCTAGTTTTAAATTTTTCTTAAGTTTTGTTTTGTGGAAATGGGATGCTATTCATCTAGACATAGAGAAGGCCACTCTTTTTGATAGAGAAAAAGAAGACAGATATAACCCATGGACTATGCCTGGCTTCATTAATCAATCCAAAGCAAACAAAATATACAAAGGATATCTCATCAATATGAAGTATTTGTAGGATATCTCATCAATCTTGTGTATAAAAAATGTGAAAGCATTCATAGTGTCTGATAGAAAGGAATCCCACTAGTGGGGCATGAAAGTTTGTGATCATTGGGAAAGAGTTTTTGTTTCTTCTTAGTTGAGTACCATTTTGGATAGAGTTGAGCAAGAGATGACATACAAGCATAGATTGTAAATGGTTTGATTGTTGTGAATTCCAAATTTTTGTTGTTGCGTTTTAGTTATTTTGAAATAAAAATAGAAATGCATAGAGATCTAGGGACAATGCCTCCGATCCTTGGAAAGGTTTATATACTCACCTTCTGTATGGGTGACACTTGCTAATCTTAGAGACGCCTGCTAGGGGGTGATATACGTGCCCCCTTGCAACACTAGTATATATGGTTGAATGATCCTATAATAATAATCCAATCTTGAAAGGAAATATAGTCATATCTCTTGTTGCTGTGTTTTTGGTGAGACAACTTCCTCTTCTGTACTTTGTCCATTAATATCTTTTATACTTTTTCAACTTGTATTACATAAAACTATATTGTGTACTCTCCAAAACTTGGTTCCCTTTTTTTGTTTATATGACCATGCCTTGACAAGATTAGCAACCCTTTTGTAACCATCAAACATTATATATTACATAAATTTTATGCTTTTTCAAGAGAAAGCTATGAGATGTAAAATTTTACCTCCTTTGGGAACTTTTTGGATTGTGTAAATTATAAGTATTATCTTTTATTGTTGATCAATGATCAGCAATAATATATTTTCATTCCTTTTTCCAGTTTCTCATAAATATTCTTTGGAAGAATATTTATAAATATTATTACCTATGAAGCAGAGAGACTAGAACACCCAAAAAATAAGTATTGAAGCATTAAATAAAAGAATTGTGCTGGGCCTCCAAGGGCTGAATTTTTTTCGGAAGTGAGCTATGTTAAGAATATTTTCGTATCACAGGGTTTGAAAATCCATCTGCTATGTTTGGAAGTGTATTATCATTGACGTTACAAGTCCAATACTTTAAGTTAAATACACAAGTTTTGATTTGTGAGCACGAGAAAAGTTAATCATCATCTAGAGTAATTGAATAATCACCAGTGAAATTTATGTCATGTTCAAATAATTAGGTTTATTAGCGATTTGTTTTTGCTTATCTACATTATTTTTTTCATTGCATATTTTCAAATAATTTTGATGATATGTGTGAGGCAGGTTGAACAGGACTTACCGTTTGATATTTTATTGACAACGTATGACCTAGCAATGTTGGATGCAAGCTTTCTTTCTAATATCCAATGGCATTATGCAATCATTGATGAAGCTCAACGAATCAAAAACCCTTCTAGTGTAAGTACTTGAAGCTTGCTAATGCATGTGTAAATTTTCAATAGCCATGTAATTCTTTATAATGCCTGCCATGAATTTGTTTCATAATCATCAGTGTGGATAAGTTGTAAAATTACATAAATTACCATAGATTCTTGAAAGCAAGGAATACAATTAATGAGAATCAGTCTTTTTGCTTCTCTTCCAAAAAGTTTTACATAGAGAAATGAAATTAGAGATGAAAAATATAGCATAACTCCTGAAGTCCTATTCAGATCTTTAAGATTCAATTACTTTTTTTGAAGTGTTGGAGATATATCTTTTTATGCTCCTCATTTCTAACAATAAACATTTGATTTGGTTGCTATTTTGTCAAAATCAAGGAGTATTTTTAAACTAAAGTTCTGAAGGATTTTGAATCTTGATTATGATATCAAAGTCTCAACAAAACTTATGTGTCTAAGAAGCATATACAAAATGGTGAATAAAGCACAATCTTAAATGTGAGAAGAATAGGAAAGGAAAACTAATTCTGTATTTGTTGAGGCAGTTATATTTTTAAGGTTAATTAGTGGGGGTATCCATTGGAGCCCTCTCCCATAAAAGCATAAAAGAATATTACATACAGATATTGCAGAAAGATGAGCAAAATAACCGTAACGATTGCCTACATAATCTACAAGAAACAGGACATGTATGGGCAAAAAACATCAACTTGCAGCCAGAAAAGAACCAAGTGCAAACTTTACAAACCCTAAAGTGGTTGGGTCACTGCAATTGAATTTGGAAACCAGATGATTTTAGAGATTTTGCCTTTTCTAAATGGTCGTGGCCTCATAGATAATTACTCCTCTAACTTAACACCAGCAAACCAAAACCCGTTACAAACACAACACACAGACAATGCTGACAGAACCTCTAACAAGCAGCCACCACCAACACAAATCAATCCTCCACAGCCACGTCACAGTCTGAATAAAAAGAGACTCCTACACACCCCTATTAATGTGAGACGTCAGCTCACTCAAGAGTTCATGAGCAATCTTGCACGTTCTCTACCATAGCACCACTCAGAATAATTAAGCTACATAATAATTAGAATTAATTTTAGATTATAGGAAGAGATAGAAATCTTATGCAGTTTTATAGGTTAAAAGAGAATCCAACTCTACCAAAGAGGATAGAAATTAATTGTGAAGTGCTGTTAAAGGTTTGCAATCGACATATGAGAACTTGCCAAAAAAATCATCTGCAACATTTTGCTCTATGACAATGCTTGAATATAACTAATTTGAACTTTGTGCTTAAAGCACTTGCCTCTTTTGTAAACCTTGTCAACTGTCAATTGGGACAGGGTACCTTTTTGAGAGAGTTAATAACCACCAAGGAATCTTTGTCCATGATCAAATTTTGCACCCCAAAAGATGAGGCAATAGGCATACCCAGTGGAACTCCATTCCAGTAGGCTTCATTATTGGTCTGAATTCCCTAAAAAAGAGCCCTTTTTTGGAAGTGTACAAGCCTTTCATAATTTCTGCCCTTTGAAGGAGTCTTTTCCTCATTCACTTCTCATTCCTTTATTAATCCTTCCTTGATTCCCATGCTCGATTCTTTCTTACTTCCTTTCTTTCCCCTGAAATGGAGTTTTCTCCTCTCCCATTTATATCTCATGTTTGAGGGAAAGACAACTTCTCAGTTCATGCCTTTTGACCATTCATTTAACTTGACTAAAATATAATTATTTTTCTTTCATTTTTTAAATTTAATTATTAGTGTTTATTATTAAATCCTATTTAGAAAGGGACATGACAATCAGGCTACAAGCAAGTTGGAGGGGTTGTGAAGAATGAGACACTAGAAGTTTTCAACGTCATGAAGGCAAGGAAAATGGATTTCCTTTTGGGTGAACAAAAGACATAAAAAGACATATACGATGGGTCTTTGAGGGATCAACAAAACATGGAGCTTGCATTGGGTGCATTTAATGGGAGAGCTCACTAAGGAGTTGGAATCAAAGAAAAAAGAGAAATTTCAAGTCTTTGAAGAAGGAGATTCTAGAGTTGCCTTGGCTCTATGGATGAAGGATCGTTTGGTGACAACTGCGTTTTTTTCCAAAGATAAGGTGCTTGATCATAAAAGTATTTGGTTGGTTATGCTCAATATTACACTTTAAAGAGTGCCACCAAATGGGAAAGTGTTCAATTTAACATAGCTTGGATGAGCATTGGTTGCAATAGGTGTGAGCTAAGGTCCATTTTGAGTATGGTTCCAAATTTTAGATCTGCCGCCCTCAATGTCTCTAGCTCTTCTAACACTTTGCGTGCAGCCAAAGAACTTCCAGTCGTGTGGTGGAATTCCCAGTTCAGTACCATTGTTGAGGCATTTGTTGCTAGTACAACATGGTTCCTAACCATTATATTTCTGATTTTTAGCAAACGAATGCAGTGTTGAACCATGAAATTGGGAAATCTTTTTGCCTCATATGTTGTGTAAGAAATCTCATCTTTTGGGGATTCTAAGTGCCAAATTCCTTCTAGTATATCACTGTTTGAAAGAAAATTCCAAGCCAAACATGTCTGCTACAGCCACCTTCCAGCCCACATGCAATGTGACCTGAACTCTCTCTCAAGTGGGATAGCATGGAGCATGGGGCATTATGCTAAGGGCCCTTGGAACACAAGACAACAATGTAGGAAACAAGAGGCAAGTTGTGAGCATGCGTCTTGTCACAGCCCAAGGAAAAAGAGGTAATGTTTCAAGGTATCTTCATATGAAGCTAGTTGTTGACATGGAACAAAGATGCTTCAAAGATGTCAAGGAGTTTGAGGTAAGAAGCTCAAATTTAGATTTGTTTTTCACAAGCATACAAACTAGGAATAAGAGGAAGAATTTTTGTTCACAATTTGCAACTTTGTTAAACATTGAACATAATAGAGATGACTGTCCACATAATGTCCTACTTTGGATTTGCTAACATCACTATTCTCCACCACGTGCAGCCATACAAATGTATTCAACCATGGGACTGAGTGATTTTAAATTCGTTGCTGCTGTTAGTATATTTCCAGTCATTATATGGGTGCTTTCAGCATCTATGTTGCTGATGTTTGCAAGGGAATCACAGTATTGGAGCTGCTGTACCATATTAATATTGCTGATTTTCAGGGGTTTTGATTATGGACTGCTGTTATTAATCATATTTAGCTTCCACATTGCCGAATTGTGGAAACTTTTCATTTATAGTGCGCTGTTTGTGAATGGTTTTAGCCACTAGAATTGCAGAAAACAATGGATCCAATTATTGCATTATTGTTCTGGTTGAGGTTTGGAATAAATTTTGGCTGTTGCAACTTCATTCCAGCTTGTATGCAAGCTGATTGGTCCAATTAGAGGATAATGGTAAGACCCTTTATAACTTGAGGGAGTTGTCATCATCGTGAGATCAGAGTAGCGTAGCAAAAACATGCTGGCAAATTCACAGGTCTTTGGTCTTGTGGGAGTTTTGTGGATTTTTTCATTACTCTTCATGTCAATGATGAGGGTATAGACAATTGAAAGCCTTTATTGCTCTATCCAACTTGAAGATGGAAAAGCATAATGGGGTATCTCATCTTAGGGCTCTCTCGAAGGAGATGTTCCACATGACAAACAAAATCCAAATGCTATAACATGATTCATGGTGTTAGGATGATGGTTTTTGAGTATCCAAGTATGTTTGATCTTTTTTAGCAGTAGTTGTTTTAGATGACAGGTACAAGAGCTAGACTCTATAGAAATTGTAGCATGATACATCGTCTTGGTTTGCAAATTGCTTGTGGGCAAGTAGTTTTGGGAAGGGTGGACTGTCATGTCACCATCCTTGGGTTAAATTAAATAAACAATATTATTTAAGTTGGGCCCAATAAACTCTAATTTTTTTGACGACTTAATAATAATATTATAATCAAATAAAAGGTGTTTTTTAAATACTAGTATTGAAACAAAAGTATTTTTAAATGCTTCAAATAAAAACTAAAATTAAAATTGAAATTTTTAAATAGTTGGAGAGAAATTTTAAATTTAGGACCCAAGGGCCAATTTGAAAAAGTATATCAAGAAGGTGCATATCTTCATTTGGAGATCATTCAAGCTAGCATTTGCATACTATTTTCACATTTGAGCAATTTGTTTGATCTAGGGCATCCAAGGACAAAAGGCTTTGGTGTGTTTGAATTCTAGAGGGTGAAAACTCTTTGGAAATCATCGTATCGGATCAACGATGAAAACCTTTGTTTCCTATTTTTGTCTATTCGATTCAGGTATCAAAGTTGTCTCAACTTGTTGAGGATTTGAAGATATTTTACAATCTGCTATAATGCCTCTACAGTAGCACTTCATTGTTGGTTCCTATTTTTGGATATTTCATGCAAGATAATAGCAATAGGGCGATTTGGGTTTGCATGAAAATTTTAGTATTTTGTTGCCATGTCATATTTGAAGATTCCTATATCGATTTTCAGAATTTTGGGAGAGTCATTGTGCAACAAAGGATGCAGGATCTGAATTGTACAGATTTATGACAGTCAACCTTAGCTAAGCACCATTATTGGGAAGATACAGTTAAGAATATATTGTTGTTCCGATCCTGTTTCTAGGAGATCTGCATCCCAGATTGATTATTCTTTTCTAGCTTTGTATAGCCAGTCATACATCTCCAAACAGCAGCCATAGTTGCCAACCTCTATTTGCTGCTAATAAATATTGCAAGGTCTGATCTAAATCTAACTTGCATCTTTTCAGCTGGGTACAACATTCTGCGAGTGCAAAGATATCTTATGAATTCTGATTCAAAGTAACGAAAACCGGAATCGTCTCGGAATCGGCAAGGCCGAATCGAATCGCGAATCGCCCATGAATCAGCAAATTTAAAAACCCTTAAAATTTAGAGATTTTAACAATTTAAAACTTATTTCATGCACCCTTTATTGAATATAACTTAAAAACACTATAACATCATCAAATAGAAGCTAACATACATAAACAAGGAACATAAATGATAAATCCATCACATGCGTTACACGTAGAATGTAAATTGTAGCTGAAGTAAATTGTAAAACTAAATAGCAATCATAGGATCATAATGAGTCAAATCATAGAATGTAATAATGTATTATGTAAGATGAAGATCCATAAGACATCAAGTCATAAATGTATGTAAGACGAAGATCCATGAAACCGTGAAACGTATGTCTATCAGTATCTGACAATCTGTAAACAAAATGAAAAAACAAGGCTCTAGCTTAAGCCTCATCATCATCCTCAAGCTCAGTCGTTGTCGCAGCCTCAGCCTCTGAGTATCCTGTCTCTTGCTGCCCTCTACAAAGGTGTCTAAGGTAGGTCCTAGAGGATTGTTGAGCCATAGCCCCTGCATGTAAGATGGGCTCACGAACAACACCACTACGGTCTGTGTTGGTGCGTGAGCGTGTGAGTCTGCCAGTGCCTGAACGTGCTCTAGCCGCCTCCTCTACAATGGCCACAGCCTCAGCCTCTCTATCTACCTAGTCAACCCACTCATGGTTTGCCTTAGTGAAGACCGGATCCACAGCCTCAGTGAGCCATTCTGATTATGGATCAATCTCCTTCGGAATGATCGGAGACGAGTCAACGCCCAAAATTTGTCTGATCCTAAGATGAAGGTTGTAATGAACAAAGACAAGATCATTCAACCTCTGCTCTGACAACCTATTTCTCCTCTTCGAGTGGATATGCTCGAACATAGACCAACTGCGCTCACATCCAGAAGCGCTGCTTGGCTGACTCAGAATCCGCATGGCAATTTTCTGAAGTTTTGGGGTTCCAGACCCAAACAATTGCCACCATCTATCTGAAATAAGGGAAAACAAAAACAAGTAGTCTCATATATAACTTTAAAATTACAAAATCAAAAATTAAATTGCACAACTTATAAGTCATAAACTTAAGATTCAAAAATATATTATTTTTACCTGGCTGTAGGCTTGTCTGAGCATCTATGGCCATCCTGTCAGAGAAAACTGACCCTTCTTTATTGTTGAATTTGTCTAGCTCAATGGTTGCAACTAGGCTATCATTATCACAGCTCAACCTCTGAATCACTATAAATAGGCCAGTGTGAACCTCCTCATCTGCCTTGAAGTCAGAACGGAAACGGAATGTTGGATTCAGATAATAGGCTGCTGCATGGATGGGCCGGTGGAGCTGATTCTGCCATCTCCTATCAATGGTCTCCCAAATAGGGGCATACTTCTCATGCACTCCTCCATACTGGGCTCTAATGGCCTCTTTGGCCCTATCCATGCCCTCATATATGTAGCCCATAGAGGGCTTCTTCGTATCAGCAATTCGTAGGAGAGATACGAGGGGCTTAGTGACTTGCATATAATGTAAAAAGTAAAACAACATAAGTCAAAACTTAAATATAAAACAAAAAGTAAAACTAAATCATTAAACAACTAAATAATAAATTGTAAGAAATTTACCTCAAGGATTTCTTTGGCAGGTTTCCAAAAACCATCCTCATCAAAGATGCAATTTTCTACATCTACCCCTGCAGTGGTCGTAGCATAGGAAGATGTAGTCCACTTGCGGCCAACAATCATTCTCCTCAGCTCTGACTTTGATGTCGACAAGGATTGCAGTGTGATGAAATTCGAGGCAAACCTCGCGATGCCAGGACGAGCTAACTCCCTGCCTCCTGTGTAGGCCCTCATTGTGCTAAGGACGAAGGAATGATTGTAGATAAACTTGCATATATACTTTTCGCCCTTTCTACACATGACTTGACCCACTCAAGCTTGCCAATTTCCTCCAACATGAGGTCAAGGCAATGTGCCGCACAAGGAGACCAAAATATGGTGGGATGCCTCTCCATCAAAAG
>MU217358.1:779928-791646 GCA_018584345.1 Thuja plicata | reverse complement strand
GCGTTTTGTCTCAGGAGTTTGTTTAGTGCAAACCGTGATATCATGTCCAGGTATGACAGCAATGTGGAATTTGAATCTATAAATGCCTCCCGAGTTTATCTCTTTACAAAACATACATTTTGTTTGAAATTTAGGTCTTCCAGGAAATTCTTCGGTATATTTCCAACATTCATCTTTTTTACCCATCTTGGAAAATGCAATTTAAGGTTGTTGCAATTAAGAAAATTTAAATAAAACCTTAAAGTTTGAAAATATTATACAAAACAGCAAAGCCTATTTTGCAATTTACTAAAACTAAAAAACATTTAAGATTTGCAAATTAAAACTAAAAAAATTTAACAAAAAACAAATAAAACAATAACATACAAAAAAACATGAACACTTACCTCTTGCAAATGAGTTGTGGAGTGTTTTTGTTGACTCCTTAGTGCTCCCAATTCAATCTACGGCTTCCCCAAATCGATTTTCAATGCCTTTTGTGCTCTTCCTTCTTGCTGCTTGGAAACTTATGTTTTCTCCTTTCTATTCTTTTCTCTCACCTTTCACTCTCACTTTTCCTCTTTTGCAAATAGAAGACCCTTTAGGGTTATAACAAACCGGAATGACCTAAAAAAGTAAAAAAAAACAATTGTTTTTTTATGTTTTTTCATTCACTTTTTGGCTGAGCCGCGCGGCCGATTCATGCCGATTCCCATAAGGCGATTCATGCGATTTTTCCATGAATCGCCGATTCGGGCGATTCATGCCTAAGAATCGCCGATCTGATTCACCGGCTCCCACAAAATCGGGAGGGGTGAATCGAATCGCGATTCACGCGCAATTCTCGTTACTCTGTTCTGATTTGTACTTTCCAGCATCTTTATTCATTGTTTCGTGTAGCGATATTGTTCAAATGAAATATATTGGAATATTATTTGGCTGCCCTAATTCAGTATTGGCTTCATCTAACGTTCTAGGTTTTCTATGACATAAATCAGCAAAGTTTGATAGTGTTTATTGCAATTGTGGAATGATATCGATAAGGGCCTTAAAAAGTGTGGTCAAAATTTATTTTGTTGTTTGAATTGCTTTCCTTCCAAAAAATCAAAAAATAAATAAAGTACAAAATTGGACATGACAACTTTTCAGAAAAAATCAATTGATTTCCAAACAAATCTGCTTGTGATTTTATTCTAATATACCCTGCATAATTTTTCCTAGGAAAAACCCTCAAAAGTTTCTTTTCATAGTTTGTGTGATTTTATCTTTTTGCCCTTTTGGCTCTTCTGATACCATGTAGAAAATTATCAAAATACTCGGTGATTATATTCTAATGCTAAATGACATTGCATAAATTACATACTAATGAAATTTCAAAATGCAGAAGCATATGTAGATAATTACACCTTGAAACCAATTTTCGATTCCTTCAGAAAACTTGCAAGTAAATTTTCACAACTGATATTACTCAAAGCTGCATGGAAACTCACTGTATTTAGTATGTTACAATCTTTCTATCCTTCTCCTATCTTTAGATTAATTTAGCTAAAAATCTGTTCTTGTAAAAGTCATACTTAATTTACAAAAAGCATGCTTATGACTTAGGATGAGATGGAAGATAAGTCTAAATCACTAATGCATATCTACACTTCATTAGACTGATTTAGTTAAATAAATGACTTTCATTTTCTTACTTTAAGTTATAAACTTATATACAAAGTAAAACAACTCGAACGACTTGAACACTTTCCACATGTTCAGGTTGAACTTTGTGGGGGAGTTCTTATTTGAGCTAAAAAATCAACATGAAGTTGGTGGTCAATGTTTTGCCGACACATCACAAAAGATGCACACACACACACACACACACATATATATGTATGTGTGTGTGTGTGTGTGGCAACTAGCTGGATGAATCAATGAACTTGCACACACAATTTTATAAGTTAATATGCCTAGACAAGACACATTGAAAGTCTTAGAATGAAGCAACCAATGTGTGGGAAAACAACTTGCACACAAAACAGAAGCAAAGAAAACAAATCAATGTGTGCAACCAAAAACTTGTGTGCCCATAGATATTTTTGGGTGACACAAGATCCTATCTCCCTTTAGATTATCATACATCATGGGGAATGTGGCTTGTGATAGTAGGAAGTAGCTTACCTTTCAATACAAATTGTGCAAATTTAATTAATTTTTACTAAACATATCAAAATAGTGATATGATAGGCCTCACTGATCTATTTCTATGCCTGCATTTGTATGCCAATTTTGTTGCATATATACAAATATATACATACACATACATACATGCACACACACATATATACATACACATACATATATGTACACACATAAATTTGTACATAATGTACATACCTACACACATGTATATTATATATCTATGTGTGTGCGTGTGATGAGCACAAGCTTATATTGAAAGCAGGGGGACGGGGGCCGGGTGTGAATCATTACAAGACAATCTTTTACTTATTTAAAACTTAACAATCACCATAATATATATCTCACAATGACAACAATTAAGAACATGATATTTACATGGAGACCCTTTCTGAAAAAAACCTCGGCAAAATATCACCTATATAAATTTAGTTTATAAACTTTGTAGGCACCAACCTATTGGAGACACCAATCTCAACAACTAAGCACCAACTTAGTAAGAGACACCAATGTCTTCAATATGAGGCACTGACGAGGCATCAACCTCTTACCCAAGAAATATCACCTTCAAGATGTTGCTTCATCAATGGACGACGAACATAGTTTATTCATAAATCTTATTATAGCTCGTTCACAAATCTATTTCCTTTACAAATCTGCATATATTCCCTTAACAATTTTGCATATATTCCCTTCATAAAATCTGTCTGGAATTATTTTTTCTTTGGTCCTCATAAATCTTTCTTGTTTTTGAATGATATATCCTTTTGTCTCAACACGCTTCTTTCCACTTCTTATTTAATCTTCACATCTCTCATTCTTCTCCTTGCTTTCTTTGTCTCCAACTTTTCTATACATTTATATCTTCCTTATGCCTCTTTATGAAGGGAGGCATCCCTTAGAAAAGAGATAGCATTTCAAATAGTCACAACCTTTCCTCAGTCTCCATCTCTGCATTTGAAGACTTCAATCACTTCCTTTTTGTAGACTTTAATTGCTGCCTTCTACAACACATAATCTCTGCTTTTATCTAACGTAATTCCTCCCTTTATTGGAATCACGTGATCTGCATTATACTCATTGATTGCTGCCTTATCTGATATATTAATCACTTCTTGTTAATATGTACAATCGTTTACTCTCATCCTTCTTTCTTGGGTGACAATATTGGTTAAATATATATGGCTTTGTCTTAATAAATGAGAGTGAAGTTGGCCACCTCTGGATACTAATTAAATTCACATTGCAAATGTAGTCAGCTAGAAATAACAGGAGTTTAGGAATGTCTTTATGAGTCAGTCGTTGACAATAATAAATATTTTATTTTCTATTTCTTCAAGTGAGCGCTAATCATGAGGTCGTCGGCCAGCATGTATATATGCATTTGACTGGATGATTTAGTGACCTTTGGCCTTAACGATTTCTTTGACATTAATGACAATAACAATCTTGTCCATACACCTTTGACACCAATGACAATATTGCAACAATTATGTATGTATATAACACACATATATACATACACACATGAATACATAAACGCGCGCACACACACACATGCACACATATGTATCCAAAATTTCATCTGTTCTACCATATTAATTTTCTAAGATGTGGTACTGCCACAGTTTGAAATTGTATCCATACTGGAATAAACTGAAAAATCAATGCTTATGCTTTGACTTAGACCTCTTAAGTCTAGAACTATACCGATACGACATTGATATTCTTTTTCCGTGCACAGCAGATACCAATTCACCCAGAGGTTTTCCTTTTGTTAGATAAGGAAACGTGAGTTATAATAGCTACAAATTCTCTTGATACTAGGCTGGCTTATGACAAATATTTCCTTTCTTGTAACAGATTCACAAACCACAATTTATTGCATGCAATTGAGGCCTCTTCTTCATCCTTGGCTAGACAGTCAATGCTGTATTGGGTTTCATATCAACACGGGCTAAAATTTATGACTGCTCTTTCTTGACATATTTCGTTTTGCTTTACAGTTTGGAAAATGCTGCAAATTTAACAATGAGCTCAACAAACGTGTGCATTGCAAGAAAACTTCCATTTGTAGCCCCTTTTAGCCTTTACATGTTCTTTAATCTTTTTTAGAAGCCATTTTTTTCAGATTCCATTTTGCTTTGAATGTTTTTCTGAATTTATCTATAATGGAGAAAGCTTTGGCTACCTCATTTTTCGCTGGATAGAATTTTTCATTATTCTAGCAATGCAGGTTCTCTACACTACTCTTCAAGAGCGTTACATGATTCCAAGACGATTGCTAATGACAGGGACCCCTGTGCAAAATAATCTTTCTGAACTTTGGGCATTGTTGCATTTTTGCATGCCTCTGGTCTTTGGAGCTTTGGAGGATTTTGTCACTACATTTAAGGAAGCTGCGGGTATGTCTCAATTTCATTGCTTTATGCTAGATAAGCCTATTGGTTTTGGGAGAGGTTTTCTTCATGCACTGAGGGTAATTTTGAATGCATTGTCTATTTTATCATGATTGGGTGTATATGTTTTTCGTTTGAGAAATGGTAATAAATATTCTGTTTTGGCAATCAATGAATATCAAGATTGATGGGTCTGGTGTCTGGACCATGCATAGAATGTAGCTTCTCCATAACCTCTACATTGGAAGATTCTTCATTTAGTGAGAATGATATTTAATGCAGCCTCATAAAAATCTCAGAACTGTTTCTTTAAACTGGTCACGGAGTCATTCTACTGATAAAGTCTATTTGAGAACTATGCTATTGACATTCTTGAATCTTCAATTGTGTAGTTTTTGAGTCAAACTCATTGATCCATGTTTCATGAGTAGTGGTTCACAAGAACCCATCTCTCATGAGAATGAATGGAACACTTAGCACTCATTGTATCGAGATGATGCTCACAGGGGTGAAGCACTAGGCCTTCTTGGGAAGTCACACATCCTAGTATTGCTCCATTTCAAGTGCTCTTAACCAAGGAGTTTACTCCAAGGTTAACCCTACTTAGCTCACATACTAAGCTCGCATACTCTCAAGTTGTCTTCGTATTTGATATGGATGTCATTATAGGTCGTGTACCTCATGTTGTTGTGCCATTTTGTCTCTACCATGGCCTTGTTACAAAATAGGCATGTTCTCATTTCCCACTCTTCCTTAGGTATCAACTATTCATCGCTTTCATGCCTAAGCTGATACAAGTTGTTTAGATTTTTGCTTTCCACTTAATATTAGAGCTCATGTAAGATTTTTTAGTTCCCATGTGGGCCTATGTCATTTGATAGTGGAAGCTTCATCCAATCAATTTTCTTTATCCAAATGGCAGTCTTTAATTTCTCTTTGACATACATTTTTCATTTCTAGACATTTCTACATATTAATGAACATTTATTTATCTACATATTGTTTTGTTTCATCCATGTGCTCTTTATTTATCTAAGAACCCCTGCTGGTTCTAACTTTATCACTGTATTTTCTGATTTAATAGTGCCTTGACATTTCGTCAAACACATAGCAAACAATGTCTGAGCTTGCTGATTTGAGTTCCTGTTTGATTTGTTATGGTTTGGTATGCCGCAATTGATGCTTTTAATATATTTGCAATGTTCGATACAACAATATAATGCAGCAAAATAGAAGATATTGCAATAATTATTTCAACTCAAAAACTGGACATTACATAGGGAATATATAGCTGAATATTCCAGATTTTTACAACACCTTAGATACTCAGTATTTTCACAAAATATCGACAACCCAGTTCATAAAATATCCCCTATTATCTAAATTAACAATACCCAAAAAATTTAGGAGTTACAATTCATGAACTTACAGGTATGATATGTCTTGAAACCCTTGAATAAACTTCACAAATCTGCTCATAAATGCTTTGAAATCTGATTAATAATGGCTTCCAATTCCTTCTATCAGTGCAAACTGTTATGGTAACTAATGAAGCATTCAAACCCTTAATTCTGCAACAATAAATTTATTCTTGGCCTCTGGATGAAGCTAATGCTTGACATAATTCGTTGGGTGTTTCACCAATTCACTATGGTGAAATGACTTCGAAGAATTCACAATTATTCAAGCTCAAAAACTGAAACCCTTGTTTCAATTTCTTCTCCACACAAACAAAGCAAATGCGATGACAAAGAACTCATGTGAGTCTTTTATAACTTTTGTGGGAGAATTCACACACTTTTCCAGGCAATGTGGGATAAATAGATATACTTTTCCTTTTAATAATTCATTTACTCCAATACTTTATTAAATACTTTGGCTTAGTCTTGAATGAATTAATTGGATAAATGGCCCCTTCCAATGATGATTCAACCCTCAACTTAAGTGAAATTATAACTTTATAATAAGCCATTTAATGATTAAATAATAATTTGGCTACTAAAATAATAATAACTCCCAAATTACTTATCCTTTAAATATGTCGTCTGAAATAGGAGTCACACCTAATATTTCCCCACGTGACCAAATGCACTTTCCAAAATTAGAAAGGGTCCTTCTCGATCAAGCTCAGACTTCTATTAATAGTAAGTATATGAAACTTAGCCCAAACAAAGTCCAATCTGAGCCAAACGAAGACCAGACTGGAACATACGAAATTCTGGAGAAGATAAGAACCTCCATTAACCAAACCTCTACCTCAGAAGACCCTCTATCCAAAATAATTAGCCTACGAGGGCCACAATAATAGGCTAATCCCTCAAACTCTGATGCTCAAGAAAAATGGGGACATTACAGTCCGCCCTTCGTGAAATTGTTTGTCCCCAAGCAATCCCAGAAACAAAAACACACCAGTCCACCCAGATCCCAAGAGTAGAATTGTGTAATCTCCTTGTGATCACCAACTAGCTCCTGTGATGAAAACACCATCCACTGAGCTAACCAAAACACACTGTCACCATGTCGAACCAATCGTTCCACACAATCTGCAGTGCTAAACCTGTCACTACCTGGAACCCAGTAGAGATGAAACTAACAACCATCCATAATAAGGAAGAATGGATATCCAATACCATCCAATAAACCAAAACTCCCTGCATACCCTGCCATTCTTCTCTGTGTACTGTTGTAATCCAGATATCCATCCACTGTAAAACAATCCTAGATGTACTGACCCTACAAGTCGACTCCTGCTAACTTGCAGTAACCAACCCCATCAACTACAAATGGAGCAAACCCATCCCCAAAAGAATGGTATAACCTTGGAGCCAACCCACACCGACGTGCAAAGAAGTCCTCAACCGGTGGGTCAAAAGAAAAATGATGAGTGCTCCTCACTATGTAGTCATGATGAAGTGCTCCAATGCATGTCAGAGGCTCATCAAAATCAAACCGAGAATCAGAGATGACTCAAATCTCTAACACTGAACAACTGGCTAGGTAGGATCCTGGATAACTCTCGGCAAACCCAACCACGAAATCTCTGTGAGGAAGCATTGTAGTCAAAGTATCTACAATTCGCCCCACCAAAAGCTGAATACCGCGAGAGCCCCGGATGAGTGTACCCTCAGAAGCTCTGAAAGGACCCTCCTGCAAAATCAGACTCTCCAACAAGTACTCCATGACTGACTCTGTGCAATAGAAATTATAAGAAGCAGCATCCACCCGCTCTCCTGCAATCCACAACTGATCCCTCTAAAACTGCGGCGCTACCAACTGCCTATCATTATCAGCTGTATAAAAAGGAGGAATAGATTTGCTTTCGACAGAAGGAAACAAATCATCATGAGAACCAGATGATACCCTGTTCGTGTCCTGGGAATCAAAGGGAGTGGTGTCAGCAACTGGCACACAACTCTCGGACAAATCCACACGAGCTACCACAAAATTCCCCAAAACCTGCTTTGTATCATTTGTCATCGTGCTAACAATTGGAGAACCGAATACCACAAAACTCTCTACTGTTCTCCACTGATGCACTAACCTCCTCTGCATCTATTGCATCATTCTCAAGGATGGATGTAACTATGTCCCCAACACATCCATCATTGCCAACTGTGGAAGCAGACTCACCACCAACCACTACTATCTGCAATTGAACTGGATCTACGGCTGGTAAAGACTGAATTCGCTCCAACTCCACAGTCACCTCTCCCAACTGCAACTGCGACCCTTGAAGAGCCAACTGAGTGCCCTCTAAAGCCTCAGAAGTCGTTGTGAGCTCCTGAGTAAGCTCACTCACCTCTTCCTCTCTGTCCATCAGTGCCTCATATGCCGTACTCCCCAACTCAACTCGGTGATCTTGATCAGCTACCAACAGTAAATAATCCTGTCTCAAAATCCTGACAGCCTCCCGCAAGGAATGAATCTTTGTCAGGGAAAGGTAGCTACCACCTTGCTCATCTGTCATACGAGCACCCCAACCATAAATAACCAACAACTGACGAGCGACATCGAAATGCTCGAGAGTAGAAGAAATGTCTCTCTCACTAACTCTCAATTGGCTCGTCACATGATGACTCTGCACAATGGGTCTCCTATGCACTATCTCCACTGCACTGTCCACACTATGGAAGGAAGCTGTATCCCGCAAACTCCCCTCAAGATCACAAAATCTCTGTGTAATGTCATCTGAGCACACATCTATAAATTGAGTACTGACATTAGACTCATCCTCATCTACTAACAACTCAGAGTCCTCCTGCAGGGTCTCATAAATCAAACATGACTCGCTGCAAGTAGAGTCATCCTCATGAGTCACCGAGGAAGTAACCTCATAACCACTCTCCTCATGTGCGCTATCAGCCTCGCACATGTCCACCAACGAGGTATCACTACTGGGTACCTCTACAAACACCTCAACTCACACTATCCACACTATCAACAACAGGCTCAGGATGCTGAACCTTAGTAATACTGTCTGTCAATGTGATAGACACATCCACATGTTCCTGTAAAGAATCTCCACCCTCAGGTGTGCAAATAGGATTAGTGGCTGATCCACTAAGTACAGGAACATCTCCACCAAAATTAACAGCTGCTGAAAACTCATGATGGAGATTTCTGGATGTCTCACTTGTATAATACTCACGTCTCTCCTCATATCTTCTCCGTGAAGAGGACCTATTGAACAAAGAAACCAAATAATCTGCTGCCCTATCGATAGTTGCCGGATTTAAAAGTGGCGCATTTAATCTTTCGAGTGTTTGCCTTCGTTTCTCCATATCCTTTACTAAGGCATTTGTTTGTTTTCTTAATTCAGACAAATTGTCTAATTGGTTTCTATAAGTACTAGATTTCCTGTATCTGTCCACGACTGCAAAAAAAACCAGAGTGCTGATCACTCAAGTCAAACAATCAAGCCCAATAAATATCACCCTCACAGGATGACAGGAAAATTGCTCTGATACTACTGTAAGAACTTTTGCTGGTTCTAACTTTATCACTGTATTTTCTGATTTAATAGTGCTTTGACATTTCGTCAAACACTTAGCAAACAATGTCTGAGCTTGCTGATTTGAGTTCCTGTTTGATTTGTTATGGTTTGGTATGTCGCAATTGATGCTTTTTAATATATTTGCAATGTTTGATACAACAATATAATGCAGCAAAATAGAAGATATTGCAATAATTATGTCAACTCAAAAACTAGACATTACATAGGGAATATATAGCTGAAAATTCCAGATTTTTACAACACCTTAGATACTCAGTATTTTTACAAAATATCGACAACCCAGTTCATAAAATCTCCTATTATCTTAATTAACAATACTTAAAAAATTTAGGAGTTACAATTCATGAACTTACAAGTATGATGTTTTGAAACCCTTGAACAAACTTCACAAATCTGCTCATAAATGCTTTGAAATCTGATTAATAATGGCTGCCAATTCCTTCTATCAGTGCAAACTGTTCTGGTAGTTAATGAAGCATTCAAACCCTTAATTCTGCAACAATAAATTCATTCTTGGCCTCTGGATGAAGCCAATGCTTGACATAATTCGTTGGATGTTTCACCAATTCACTATGCTGAAATAACTTGGAAGAATTCACAATTCTCCAAGCTCAAAAACTGAAACCCTTGTTTCAATTTCTTCTCCACACAAACAAAGCAAATGCACAAGTCATCAATAATGAAAAAGAACTCATGTGAGTCTTTTATAGCTTTTGTGGGAGAATGCACAAACTTTTCCAGCCAATGTGGGATAAATATATATAATTTTCCTTTTAATAATTCATTTACTCCAATACTTTAATTAATTCTTTGGCTTAGTCTTCAGTGAATTAATTGGATAAATGGCCCCTTCCAATGATGATTCAACCCTCAACTTAAGTGAAATTATAAAGTTAAATTATAACTTTATAATAAACCATTTAATGATTAAATAATAATTTGGCCACTAAAATAATAATAACTCCCGAATTACTTATCCTTTAAATATGTCGTCTGAAATAAGAGTCACACCTAATATTTCCCCACGTGACCAAATGCACTTTACAAAAATAGAAAGGGTCCTTCTCGATCAACCTCAGACTTACTATTACTAGTAAGTATATGAATTGAGCCCAAACAAAGTCCAATCTGAGCCAAATGAAGACCAGACTGGAACATACGAAATTCTGGAGAAGATAAGAACCTCCATTAACCAAACCTCTACCTCAGAAGACCCTCTATCCAAAATAATCAGCCTACGAGGGTCACAATAATAGGCTAATCCCTCAAACTTTGATGTTCAAGGAAAAATGGGGACATTACAAACCATCCTAGATCAACAGTGCTTCTACAAATCTTGACCCGTTTTTAGAGTAGCTTAACAAATGAGTTATCATAGATGCGTTTGAAAAGGAAATTACCTGTTTCATCTAATAAAATCTTTTATAGAATTGAAGTCTTAGTTTTCAAGTTTCTTCCTAGGAGTGGTGAGGATGACAAATAATATGTGCATGTTGTGTAAAGTGACTAATTCGATTTGCTATTATGCTACTCAATATTAATGAAAATAATGAAAGAATTGCATTGATGCATTTACAATTCATGTTTTACTGAGGTGTGCTAGAGAGCTATACCTCCCATCCACCCTAGATTTGATAGCCTTTTCTTTGCAACTAGATTGGCTCAACGAGTTTAGTTAGTTGGATTAGGCGAATTAGATGAGATAAATCAGCCTACCTTGTTTTGAACTAGTTTAATCAGTGAATTTTTGTTGCCCTTAATCTGTAATGCGTCGTTAAAGCTTTCTACATTTTGAACATACATATGTTGTTAAAGAAGTAGATCTAAAAGATGTAGTTGATTGAATTCAGTTGATTGAGAGCAATATCCATAGTTAGAGCGAGAGTCAAAACTTTGTGATTGGTACCAAACAATGCTAGTAATAGATGCATTTGTTTAAGCATTGTTACCCATTTTTATTTCCCAGCTTAATCAACTAGAGCTCGTTAAGTTTTCCAAACAATTTTAAGAGTGCATGTCTGTTATTCTAAGTTGCCGGTTCGGATGTGGGTTCGAGATTTGGGTTTGAAATTTGCCCACTTTGTTTTTGGGTTGGGTTCGGATTCGTTTTGGGTTCGTTCGTACAAGTTAAAAATATATATA
>MU217358.1:740467-768177 GCA_018584345.1 Thuja plicata | reverse complement strand
GTTGATTTCTTGCCCTTAGGTTGTAGGGACATTCTTTAGTGGAATGTCCCGCAATTTGGCAGATGTCGCAAAAAGCTTTCTTTGGACAAGAACCTTTAGTGTGGCCTGCTTCCTTGCAGTCCGTGCACCACACAGTGTCTTCTTCTGTCTTGCTCGAGCTCCCCTTGGTGGCCTTCAGTTCTTTCATCATTCGTTCTAGATCTTTTTGTAGGGCCAACACTTTCTTACTAGATTCGCCCTCGCTGCTTTCTGTTTCCGATTCATCATCGGAAGACTTCGTCTTCCTAGAGGTCTTACGCTTGCTCTCCAAGTCCATTGCACGGTTGTACGCGTCACTATATGACGTGGGAGGGACAATTTTCATTTTCTTCCGAAGGGAAGCTTTGAGTCCCTGCACGAACCATCTTTTCTTGAGTTCGTCTGTTGGGGCAAACTCCATCTTCCCGATGAGTTCCTTCAGTCGCTGTCCGTAAGCATGGACAGACTCACTCTTCGTTTGCTTGGTATTGTAAATTTCCGCCAGAATCTCATTGTCATCCCTTAACAATTGAAATTCCGTCTGAAAAGTCCTTTTCACATCATTCCATGTCGTCAGGCCTGTTTTGTCTACATCAGAGTACCAACCAATGGCTCCCTCCCTTAGTGTTGCAGGGAACTGGCGGATCCATTCGTCCTGGTCCGTAACTCCGTTGGCAGCCCATATGGTCTCACACGTTCGACAGTGCCGAACCGGATCCTCCTTTGTTTGGCCCGTGAACTTGGGTAGTTTTTGTTTACTTGCTGCCATGGTTGTCCACGGAGGATTCAATGCTCCGGCACCTCCTGTGCCAGCACTCGTACCCGCCCTTCCTTGAGTACTGTGTGTATTGTGGTTTGGTGGTACTTGCCCTTGTGGCAATTGCGTGACTGATGGGACCGTACTGTGTGGAGTTCCCGGTTCCAACAGAAGGTTTGTTGTACCTTCGACAGTACCGTCGGCTTGGTTCTCCGCACGAGGTGTACGGGTTAGGCCCTCCTCAAACCGATCTCTCTCTTCCTAGAGGAAGAATCTTCTCAACCGTGTCTCCTCGAGTAATTCCTCCCTACTCCATACTCTCCTCTGTTCCGGCGAAGTGAACTCTTTGGCCTGTGCACCCTCCGTACCACTTCCGAGGTTCCCTTCGGGCAACCCTCCAGCAAGCTGGTCTTTGGCAAGTTGCCTTAGCCTATAGCGACGTTCACGTTGCTGTGCGGAGATCAGAGCCGTGTGTGCGGCCTCCCCTTCTTCATTTGTTACTTTCTTATTTCTATCCTTATTTAAAGTATTGGGCATCAAGACTGAACAAAAAACATTGCCTTCCAATCAAAGGAACACTTTATTATTTATTTATTCATGTTGGTTTACAACATTTTCAATTGTATTACATTCCCATTACAATTGGTTGTGTTCCCTTCCCTCTTCCGCTCATACTTCAGCCGCGATGGTTGTCATCGCCTTCCTCCCGACGGCGACTGAGTTGCTCGCGAGCATGGTACGCCCGTAGGATTTCTTGACGGTGTTCCTCACGGGCAATTTCCTCACGAGCACGTTGTGCAAGCAATGCTTGTGCTAGCAGTCGAGGAAGATGGTTGAGCAATCTGTTGGAAGTGGGGTTAGCCTCGATCGCTGCCCACACAGCACTTGCTGGAACTTCTTTGTCGGTGGCTTCTCGACGGACGTAAGTTTCTATGGCTATTTGCAACAGAATTCTAAATTCTCGGGTCTGGTTATCTTCTCCCTCGTATAGTTCTGTCCGAGTGTCGTCGGCTTCTGGATTAAGTTCTCCGAGTGGTAAGCCCATTGTCTCCACACGCCATCCGAGTACACCTAGGCAACGGCGCCAGATGTTTACCCGCTGGGGTAACCAAGTTCAAGCATAGACGTTACAGGAATGAATTACAAGGATCTTAAAAAAGTCTTTATTTATCATCCACATTGAAGTACATTCATATTAGCCACAAGAACTTGATGTTTCAACTACAAAGTACAATGTATATATAAACCTTGAAACGGTGCGATCAAACGTCGCCACCCGTTCCCGACGGACGGAAGTAACGGACCGACGGTGGTAACCGTCGGCCTACCCAACTAAGTCCGATACATGGCTAACAAACTGGTAAGGATATCCTGAAGCAGCAAGAAAGGTATGTTTTTCAGATTACAAAGAAACTCACGGTGCCATATACAAGAGTCATTTTGTATGGAATGAAATGATGATCCATATCAAAACAGTAAGGGTATTGGTTATCGCAATTGGAAAGACAATTATATTGTATGGTCATCAAAAATACATGTTAAAACAAGGATGCATGGATACATTTTCAGAAATGAAAAATGCAGTTCAAGCTACATCCACATCTACAGAATGTGTTCATAACATTCGAGTACAGGAACTTCTAGTTTGGACTGCAAGAACATTGAGATGCATGAATATGGTGAAGTTGGGAACATGAATATAGTGTACAAGGCAAATACTGGTGACTGTGTTTAAAGGTGAAAATCAAATGGAGCCATTAGAGTCATGACCAAACAGCAGGTACTATGATCTGAACAAATGCAAAATATGCCATGCTACTATTGCAAACAAATATAAGATTGCTGTTATGAATGTGCAATGAACAGCAAAAAGTGAAGCAATATAAAAATTTAGAGAAACGATAGACATATTGATATGATAGGGGCAGCATTGACATGAGTATACAAGAAGGGTGTTTCTGAAATGTTTTGTTGAACAAAAAATTGTTGGAGGTCATATCTTCATCAAGAGTAACAAGTTTCTTACAAAGATCAGCATTTAAAAAAAAAACGACAGCCAAGGAAAGTGTGGTGTGATTCTATTTCAAGCTTCCAAATGGCATTATCTGTGAAATATCCATGTGCAAAGGATTTCTTTTGAGGATTTTAGTATGGGTCAGAAAATGGTGCAGCTGTACGTCAAATAACAGTGATCTAAGTAGCATCATATATCAACCATTCAGATATTGTCAAGATCAATGCTTACATATGAAAAATAGAGGATAGCCATCATTTTGTGCCAGAACCTCGAAGGACATGAAGGAGCAGCAGCATGTATTGCAGCAGCAAGTGTAAGTGGCATTGTCATAAAAAATCACATAAAGAGCATACGAATTTTCATGATGAATCATTGCCTTAGTTCAATCACAGATCAGGATCACACAATATTAATAATGTAGTGAGTGAATAACTTCAGGAACCAGCTAAAACAGTGAGCAAAGTATATGTTAAAGACTGTAGGGTGCAAACCATGAAATCATCTCCAAAGGGGTAAGGTTGCAGATCTGATGTATAAAAATGACAAATAGTAATGGCATGATAAGAACATTTCACCATTTAACGGCATGGAGGTCAACCAAAGTGCAAAACGATTACAGTGCGAATATTTTCTGAGCTAAAAGCTGATGTAGCAGTCCAGTTATAAACAAAGGATGCAAACATCTGTGCTTTAGAACAATATTGAGTCACTGAACAATAGTATGGCATTCAAATGATGAGAAATTATACAGTTGATATGATGCAGCCCTAATTGTCAAAATAACTGCTGTCATAGTCATGAAAGAAACATCAATTGATCTGTGGTCATCTGTCATCTATAGGCCAGAAGATGCATCAAAGAGGAAAATCATGAAAGCTACAGGCTGTCCTCATGTTCTCAATACATCAGAAAAGAGCAGCACTTATGGCTAGCAACCAGTAATGTACATGAAATTGCAATAATATCATGCTATTATTATAAGAGCAATTCATGGTAATCACACAGTTTTGTATTGCTACTACAGAAGCACATGGGCATCATTGCATTTATCTATTTTTGCAGATGTGAAAGAAAAGATTCCAGCCATGGCATATATGGAGAGGGTTTTGAAGATGTCACATGCTTGACAAAAACCCTTAATGTCGTGTGCCAAGGGAAATCTGAGATTAAAACCCTCATCCCATATCTTTCAAAGGAAGTCACAGAAACACAAAAAACCACATCGGAGATATAAGTCGCAGCCATTGCCTGCATACAACATAACCCCATATTCCCAAAAAATATCATGAGATGCAACAAAAGATGGAAGCAGATATATATAAATCTCAGCGTGCATATGAAGCTCAAATGTCAAAATAACAATGGAAGCTCTCACGATGCCAGAAGGAAAACCCTCACAAATGCTTAGAAAGATACACAGATATGCAGGAAAACAAAACCTTCATATGAAAATGGCGGCCATCAAGATAAAAATTGAGCCACAATTACCCTACGAGCTTCACAGAATATGCAGCATTTTCAAACATGGAGCCACAACATAAAGGCAATAAGCAAAAAAAAAACAGTGGTGGCGGCCTGTAGTTTCAAGGCAAAATATAGACTTGCAGATTCCGACTGCTGAAAATGCACAGGGTAGAGCATATCTTTTCAGAGGCCATCAAGACAGAATTCGAACATGGAAAAATCCAGGCGTACCTATGATGAGTCTAGATTTGTGCATGATATCGATCAAAAAAACGTGCCTCAGTGAGATTTCCACAGTGAAGCTTCCAAAAAACCAAAGTCAAACCCCAGGTCGAGCATTGCGGTGCCCAGCAGCAAGAGGGGAAAAAAGGAAATGAAAATGAAAATGAATTGAAGGTTTAGTGTTACTGCCCTAAGTTCATCAATGGAGAGGTTCTTTTATCTCTTTTTGACATATTTAATCCACTTAATATTACTCATGAAACATAAAGTATTTGATAAATAACGTTTTGTTATGTATTAAATATTTTATATAGCATGTGTAATATATATATAGAATTAATTTGTTAAGTAATAGTTAATAAATAACACAAAAATAAAATAAATATGTTATCTATTAATTATTACTTAAGGATTAATGTTGAGAAATATCCTAGTTTTTTGCGTATTAAAAATAGTAATTAATAATTCTTATATGGTCCATAATAAACTATACAATAATTATTAAATCTTAAATGCAAAAAATCATGGAAAGTATATTATTTTGCATTTAAAAGCCATATTATTTAATACTAATTATATAGTAAATTATAAACTATATAATTAATATTAAAATATTGAAATGCAAAAATAAGAGATATAGATGCTTGGAGGGGAGTTTTCATTTTATTGAGTTGGCGGGGGAATTTGGAGAAGTTTTTTGGCTTTCAAAGCCTAATTTTGTGGAGTTTATAGTTAAGATTGCTTGAGGGGCAAGTTTGCTTGATTTGCTTTGCAGATTGAATGTTTTTTGAGCCTGTTTTTTAGGTGATTTTTGGTGATTCCGAAAATCACAAGGAGCTTATATTTGGAAGAGGGACTCATTGTTTGGGAGTTCTTGGCTTATTACTTCCAGGCGCTTGTGATTTTTTCTGAGTCCTTGTGCAGAAGTTATTGAGTTTTTGTAACACATTGGAGACTTATACAAATTGGAGACACCTTTACTGCATTAAACAGTGTTTTGCCTTCTCTTTTTCTGTCTGGTGTTTCATATGTTGATGCAATTTTTATCTGATTATATCCATCCTTAAAAATTGCATTTCATGAGGATGCCCATGTAGGAATGCACATTTCTTTGCAGGTTGTGGGTTGTGTAAATCATTAGTGTCAGTTTTAGGTTGTGAAGAAAGCCTCTTCTTCCTATTATGGACTGAAGTATACTTTGCCTTCCCATGAATTGCTCTTGCAAGGATTGTCTACTTTGAGTTGTGTAGAGAAACCCCTGGTTGATGCAATATTGTGTGTCAGTTGTTTGTGTGAATCTCAAATTTTCATCTGGTGCATCACCTTAGATCTAGGTTGCATGTTTATGTTTCCTCTAACCCTTTTCTCAACAGAAAGCCTAGTTTAGATTAGATTAGTCTCAGGTAAGTACCAAGGGAGCCAGTTCTTTAATCTGGAGGTTGACTTCAGTTTACCAAAGCATTACACTTTGTAAAGTTTTCCCATGTTCATCGGTAGTTCCGAGTCTAACTCAGTAGGGTGCACTATTTAGGTAATAATAGTTTTTGGCACGCCCGGTGGGACACAAGGATTGACTTTTCAGTCGATTTTCTTAATTATTTATTGTTGTTTGTGTACAACAGTATATTCAACCTTCAAGAGGTAAAAGTTTTACACATCTGGCAGCTCTGCGTGTGGAAAAGTGAACCAGTGCATTGTGGCTTTTGAGAAGAGTGCAAACAAGACAAAGCTCTTCTTCTTTTGAATATTTGCAGTTATCTCCACCTACGAGGGGAAAAGTAGCTGATAAGCCCAAGGAACCACAAGTTTATTCCAGAAGAGCGAAATCTACACCTCCTGCTGTAGATTCTCATATCATTACTACACCTAATACTCTCCCACAAGTTATAGTTACAACGATTCCAGCAGGAAAAAATCAGCCTTTTGTGGCATTCAATCAAGACAACCCCTTGAACTTGGCTCAACATGATGATATTCCGGTTTCAGCCGTAAAAAAATTACCTTTCTTCATGGGTGAGGATCAAACCACCGCTGTAGATCACATAAAAGATGTAGCCAATTTATGTGCCTTATATCATGTCACGCGAGATAATGTTGCAGTAAGGCTTTTGGCAGTTTCGTTCAAAGGAAAAGCTTGGCAGTGGTTCAGGCGGTTAAAGGTGAATTCTATCACCAATTGGGATCAACAGGGTACTGAGCTTTGCAACTTTTTTGAGGATAAATCTGACCATTTATCTTTGGTGGAGCAGTTATCCACAATTAAGAGGGCTCATCATGAACAAATAACATATTTCAATTTCAGGTTCCAAAAGACGGGTTAGAATTCCTCAAACGGTAAGACAGCCTGTTGGTCATGCTTTTTTGTACTATTTAAGGTCTTTTAACAACAATATATCTGTGATGATTCAATCTATGGGAGGTGTTAGACTCCCAGGAGCTTATGACACGACTATCAAAGCAGAGAACAACCTAATACAGGCTAGTCAAATTGCCCCAAGGCCTCCTATGCCAATTTTTTCGGTAGCTCTTGTCGTGCAACTTGTTGTAATGCCTTTGTATGACTCCTATAGCAGTTATCCCAGCTGCACCAACGTTACTAGCGCCTACTGGACAACCCAGTAGTCGAGGAAATGTGCCTCCAGTGCAGTCTGCAGAGTTACCAGAGATCAAAGGCATATTACAAAAAATTGGAAATGAAAGTGTATATAAAGAAGCAACAAAGTCAAAATTACAGACCTTACCAACCTTCTTATTAGCTCCAATATTGACAAAATCAAGGCAACATGCCTTCTTACTGTGATGTCCCCAATTTTAGCAGGTATTGGCAGTGGCTTTGTCAGCCCATTATCGCGACCCTCGTGAGTTGACGTCTGGTTTTGAGGGTCCTTGTTGGCAGACTTACTATTTTTAGTAAGTTTGGACTTACTATTTTTAGTAAGTCAGTTTGGTTAGTTTCTATTTCTGACAGGGCAGTATCGACAGTGGTCAGTGCTCTAGCCTATATTCAGTTTGTGTAGTTCTTTGGCTTGGGACTTACTATTTTTAGTAAGTCTATTTTTGGCAGTTGCCATTTTTGGCAGTACAGTGGGTGGCTTTGGCAGTTAGTCGTCACCTGCAGTGGATGTTGGATTTATTGCACGAGCTCATATTTATTAATTAATAATTAAAGTCATATTGTTATAGTACTTTATTATAATAATGTTTTAGAAGTTGATAATTAAAAGAGTTGTGAACTGAAGCTCTTTTTGGGAAACTGTGGCCAAGGATGGATTATAAATATGAGCTCATTTCATTGGGATTGGCATTTGATTCTTGATTAAACTTTTGACTTTGTGGCTTTGTGCCGGAATTTTTGAATTATGCCCTTGCTGAAATATAAGGGTTTCTGAGTTCTTCACTGCTGCAATTGTGCTGAGGTAAACAATTGCAATATCTCTCTACTGTATTTCTGTAGCTAAGGAGAGAATTGGATTTATACTGGAGATTGTTATCTAAGGAGTTTGTTGTTAATTAATTGGCACACTGGGAGTGCAATTAATTCTGAAATTGATTTTATCATTGATCCAATATACACTTTTGCTTTTTGAATCGACTTGGATTGGAAAGAATAGTTTCGAGTGTTTGAAGGATTTGTGCTGGCTGAGAATGCACATTCTCAGATTTTGTTTGCACTTTGAATCAACTTTAGTGTTGGTGAATTGTGCTGCTATGCCGTTTTCGAGTGGGAATTGTTGTTGTGTATTCAGATTCGCCATTGTGTGTAGAGGACAGTGGGAACGTGGCTGAAGGTATTGGAAGCAAAACGTGCAGGGTTTGGTCACATTTAATAACAGCAGGGACATTGGTGGCTGCCATTTTCAGATTTGCAGATGTATTTGTTCATAGAGACTGACTACCTTCAAACGCCTTGGTTCCTGGATGTTTGGTTGGTATTCTTTGCATTTCTCTGAATTATTATTTGGTTTAATGAAACTTAATGCATGTGCAATCCGAATTTATAAGTATTGATAGAATTATTGGAATTGTCGATTTCTTGCCTGGTGTCTATTACTTCATAATTGAAAAAAATGCAAAATTTGGATATTTGTTTGAATGGAAAATACAAAAGACAATTACTTTTTCAAGTCAGAATAGAGTTGCAATTGAATTATTAAGAAGTAGCCAGACATGCTCATTACACTTACCAGCAGAATAATCAGGGACAAAGGCCAAATCTGAATACAAGGCCTTATCAACCGTATAACCCCAATGTTGCTAGTACATCCAAGGAGTTAGTACCTGTGCAATATAATCTGGCACAAGAGTATGCATGATGCTTTCCGTGTAATCAACCACATAATCAAAGTACATGCACTAATGACATCATTAATCAGGCCTTAGTGGTGTACAATTACTTTTTCAAGTCAGAATAGAGTTGCAATTGAATTATTAAGAAGTAGCCAGACATGCTCATTACACTTACCAGCAGAATAATCAGGGATAAAGGCCAAAATACAAGGCCTTATCAACTGTATAGCCCCAATGTTGCTAGTACATCCAAGGAGTTAGTACCTGTGCAATATAATCTGGCACAAGAGTATGTATAGTGCTTTCCGTGTAATCAACCACATAATCAAAGTACATGCACTAATGACATCATTAATCAGGCCTTAGTGGTGCAAAATACTAAATACGCAAGTAGAGATGCTTGATGGTTCCAACATGCAGCAACATGAGGGTCAACCACCGGAGGCAACACTTATGAATTGGCAGGGAGAGGAATTTAGTGGGGTTAATAAAGCTGTTTTGTCTATTGCAAACAATACACAAAGTAAAAAAAGAGCCATTGATGGTGGACAACAATATTCACAAGGTCCTGTGGCGATTAAACTAGCTGTAGGAGGAAAATAGAGTGATTCTAGCCCGTCTACAAGTGCTGGCCGTTTGAATGGTGCTATTAATCAACAAGTTGTTCCTAAGGTTCAAATCTTTCAAAAAAGTCAGTCTGTAGCCAATGATCAACAAATAGCTAGTTCAAACCAACAAGTACAACCAACTGTAGTGGGTGCCAAAACCACAGTTCCAAAGGAACTGTTGGCATATCTGATGCAGTGATGGTAAGTGTGTTGGTGATGACATAGTGATTTGATTACTGGATGATCAGATATTATACTATCATTGATGTCAACTATTATACTATCATTGATGTCAACTATTGACTTTGTGTTCCTAGTATCTTGTCAAGCATATCTGTGATGAATGATAAGTTTCAGTAAGTTTTAGTGGTTGCTATCTTTAGGGGAGACCTAGGTATGTCTCTGGATGTCTAATGCATGACCGCTACTGCTGAAGTGAGTTTATATGAGAGTTGTAATCAAATGGAGTATAACAATACAATTGCTAGAACAATTGATGACAGGTGATAGATGATTTGAATGTCATGTCAAATCTCTGATGTATCTTGTGGCACGGTCATATGATATGGTGATCAACAATGTTTAGATGCTATGGTTGCAATCACAACTACTTTGAGTGACCAGTGAACAAAAATAGTGTTATTCAACATGTTAAGTGTTTATGTTCTTGAGCTACCGATGACAGATCTTGTATCGGTGATCAGTATCGATGCGACGGTGATTAACGATGAATGAGCTATGTTCTGGTGACGTGTATTCATGATTGGAGGTGATGATCTGGCATCACATTGATCGATGTTATCTTGTGGAGAAGATTCTTGAGGAAGTTTGAGTATGGTCAAAACGTGTTTGACTCTTTGGCTTCATTTCATATGTAAATCGTTGTATAGACCGATGCGGTCTTGGAAATATGTTTTTTGTATTTAATTTTGTTGTTTGGCTCGTTGGATTTGAGCGGGATGCTTTGTAATTTCATTTCAGGGTTTGATCAAGGCGGTGGACTTAATAGTTCCTTATTTAAAGGTAGAAGTTGAATGCAAAGTGTGTTGATCGTGTGTGTTGTGCAAGAGCGGTGTAAGGTGCATGTTGCAATCAAGCTAGAGAAGAGTTAAGTATGCTCAGAAGGGATTGTGTGCTTCAGAGGATCTGATCAAGCAGAGGTAGTGTTATTTTGCAGATCATTGTTGTTGTTGCTCCCTAATAGTTACAGTAGTTGAAATCCCCTAATAGGGTAGATCCTAACAAATCTTTATTGTAAATCCTCTAACAAGGTGACACATTAGCTTGTGTTTTAAGTCCTATAACAAGGCTACTCTTAACAGGGTAAAGGTTCTAACAGGCCTAAGGTAAATCCCTTAATCAGGTAGTACCTAACAATACTGTTGTAAACTCCTAACAGGGTTAAGCTCCTCACAGGGCATACTTTAGAAGAGTACATTATTTTAGTGGGTACTAATCCCCACCGTGGTTTTTTCCCTATTTGGGCTTCCATGAGATAAATCTGTGTCAAATTTGTGGATGATCTTGGATGCTTAAGTTTTTCATTAACTGCTATTAAGGTTAATCTTGTGAATGGTGATTAAAGTTTAAGTGGTTGTAAAGTTGGTTTATTTGGTAGATTACCGATTCACCCCCCCCGCTCTCAGTAATCTGATCTCAGGTGTAACAAGAACAATCTAAGGTTAGTGTTCCCCCTTTTAGCGTTCTTGATCATATGAAGAAAATGAATGTATCTATGTCTATGTGCAATTCCCTTAGTATTCCTGGTCAAAAGGACCTCGTACAATCTGCCTTCTCAGAATTTGAGTTTGTCAAACAAGCCTAATCAAGATAAGCCTAAAGTTGTATTGACAAATGCTGAGGAAAAATAAAAGGAACAAAAAACTTCAAAGGTCAAACCATCGCCTTTTTATGTCTCTTTGATAATAGGGGATCATCTGGTGCATAATTACATTATTGACTTAGGTGCCAACAGTTCGGTTATGCCCAAGAAGATTGTAGACAAGTTGGGTATCTAGTGTGAACCGCTTGAGAAAGGAGTTGTCCAACTTGATGGGACTGTTGTTAATACAGTAGGGGTTATGAAAGGGCTGAATTTAACTTTGCATGCTTGTCCTAATTTTTCTATTCCGCAAGATATTTATGTCATTGATTTGCTGCCATATTTTGCAATTTTGTTATCAAGGTATTTTACTGCTAAAATTGGTGGCTATTTGTCTTCCGATTGGTCTCGTATGTTGTTCAGAACCAGGTATGGAACCAAAGTCACAATCAAATCAGAACCAATAGCAAAAGACCATATTGAGCCTTATACTCCGAGAACTATTAATGCTAATCTGATTGTAGATGAAAAAGAAGGGTAGCTTGTTGTTCAAGAGAAGGATACTCAAATTGAAGGCATACCAGATGTGCTTCTTGGTGAATGGGCAGCCCAAAATCACATAGTGAGCCCTTATGAACACGTGGAAGAAACAGATTTGAGCGTTTATATGCTACATGAGGCTAGTGCAGTTATGCCAAACGTGGAGAAGAGCTCAGAACAACAAAGCGAGCAACATGCTAATGAGCTTTGGGATTTATTTTCTAATGGATGAAGGAGTAAGGTAGGGGTTGGTGGCGGTTGTATGATGGTTTCCCCAATTGGTGAGAGATACTATTCATCATTTATGATGTGTTTCAGCTGTTGTAATAATGTTGCGGAATACGAAGCGCTTATTCATGGTTTGGAATGGGTGACAAGAAGAGGTATAAAGTGTCTAAAGGTTTATGGGGACAGCGAGCTGATAGTTAATCAAGTAAGAAGTCTTAATGTTGCAAAGAACAATTTACTGAAAGCTTACAGAAATAGAGTATGGGACCGCCTAGAGGTGTTTGATTCTCTCAATTTGATATCCATACTATGAATTCAGAACAAACAATGATAGGATTGCTGCAATAGGTGCAAAATTCGATATTCCTAAGGAATTAAATAGCGGAAGCAAGAATCTGCATGTTAAAATAGTTATTAGACCTGCTGTACCAGATACAACATGCGTTGGCAGGTGTTTGACTCTGACCAACAGATTGTAAACTTCATAACAGAGGAAGCTCAATTATCTTATTCAAATAAGGAGAAACTACAACACCAATACGGTGACCAAGTTATTCAGCTTAAAAACAATAAGATACCAAAAGGTTTGGTCACCTTAGAGTCTGTTTTTAACACAAATGATGAAGTTAAAAGTCAAAAGCCAACATGCAGATCCAACAGGGCCAGTTTGAAGAAGTTGAAGTTTCTGAAGAAAAACACCTCAAATTAGGCACGGTTTGTACAACAGAAGAAAAGCATTCCTTTGTTCAACTTTTTCAAGAATTTAGTGACATATTTGCATGACATTTCAATGATTTGAAGGGGTTTAACCCACAATTAGCCCAACGTACCATTGAGTTAGAACCCAATGCCAAACCACTGAGACAGAAGCAAAGGCCATTGAATCCAAAGTTAGAGCGTCTTATGCAGAAAGAGTTGGACAAGCTGATTGAAAGCAACATGATTTTTCCAATGAAACATACTTCATGGGTTTCCAATCTTGTGCCGGTTAGGAAGAAGAATGGGGAAATCATACATTGTGTTGATTTTCGTGATCTGAATAGGGCCTCATTGAAAGACCACCATCCGTTGCCTTCTATGGAGCAGATCCTACAATTAGTTTCAGGATCTAAAAGGTTTTCATTGCTGGATGGTTATTCCGGGTACAATCAGATTTTGGTAAATGAAGAGGATCAGTTCAAAACAACTTTTACTACTAAGTGGGGTACCATGGCGCATAAAAGATGTCGTTCGGTTTATCCAATGCAGGGGCTACTTTTCAAAAAGTTGTGGATATGGCTTTTCATGGTTTAATGTATAAAATTGTTTTGGTTTACATTTATGACATCACTATTTTCTCCAGGGAAGCAAAGGATCAATTGGATCATCTCAGGCAGATTTTTGCAAGATGCAGGGAGTTTGGGGTGTCTTTGAATCCCAAAAAGTGTGTATTTGCTGTCCCTGAGGGCAGATTACTTGGATACGTAGTATCAAAACAGGGTATTACTATCGACCCTGAAAGAGTTATTGCAATCCTAGTGCTTCCTTTACTTGTGCATAAAAAGGTTTGCAAAGTTCATTGGAAGGATCAACTTTGTTAGGCGGTTCATCCCTGATATTGCTTATTTGTTAAGTCCCCTAACTGCTATGTTGTGGAAGAATGTACCAGTCAGCTGGACTAAGGACAGGGAAAGGAGTTTTGAGCAGATCAAGGAAGCATTAGCAGCAGCACCTACAGTCCTAAATCCCTATTTTTCTAAAGATTTATTCTATATGCTTATGGTAACATTGTGTAATGAGCCCAACTTGGCTCAGCTTGACTTAATTGATTTTGCAACCACAAATAGTAACTTTGCCACACAGTATCCCTTTTAGTTATATAATCAATTTCACAGTGTAATTCTCAATCCACGAACATAATTATCTCCAACATATTTATTATTGAAGGTGTCTGGTCTTTTGCTAAATTCCAAAATTCTCATGCACTTTCTCCAATAACAATTCTAACTCACTTGGACAAATCAGAATATACCCTTTTTTTTTTTTCAAAATATAAAATTAAGGAACTAAATAACATTAATCATATTAAGCTCATGCGAAATCTCAAATCAAATGCTGATTAAATGTGTCTGTAAATACCATTTTATTCTTTGTGTATAATCAAAGCGGAATGCATCCTTGGAAATAACATGACGCCAACGCACAAATGCTACTATGTTAGCTTGCTGTGGATTACCAGATACCTCCGTCAACTCACAGCTGGCTGCGATCTGCTTCTTCCTTTTCCGCAATGTCACTACCCTCCACACGGCATTGGGTCTGATGTGTGGTAGATAGTATTGGCTGCTGTGATAACCATTACACTTCCAGCCGTAACCCGTGTTGTGAACAATTCCTTTCACACGTTGCCTGTATGACCCGCAATCAATGCTGATGTGTGGTAGATAGTATTGGCTGCTGTGATAACCATTACACTTCCAGCCGTAACCCGTGTTGTGAGCAATTCCTTTCACACGTTGCCTTCTCTTGCATTAGCGTAACCACAAGAATGAAGCAATCTCACGCATTAGCTGCTATTTTAACACGATTCACTGGACACTGTCGTCCCATTAAAAGTGCTGGAACTACAAATCGAAATCTCAATTTCGAAAGCACAAATTCTTCAAACCCTTAACCAGTATCGTTTCCAGAATTTTATTCAAATGCATCAGATCAAAACATGAATTTCCAGAATTAATTGCACTCTTAGTGTGCCAATTAATTATTAAATAAACTCCTCAGTCACAGTATAAACAGTAAGGAATATAAAACCAATTACTATACCTCAGCAGTAATTGCTTCACAATCTTCAGAATATCTACAATACTTCAGCTATAGATGTCAAACCCTTATACTTCAGCAAGGGCACCAGAACCAAGAACTCAGAAATAGAGTCACCAAACAAAAGAAGTTTATCAAATAATCGGATGCCAATCCCAACGAAATGAGCTCATATTTATAATCCATCCTTGGCCACAGTTTCCCAAAAAGAGCTTCAGTTCACAACTCTTTTAAATAACAACTTCTAACTTATTATAATAATAAAGTATTATTATAATAATTTGGCTTTATTATTAATTAATATTTTATAAATATTAATTAATAAATATGAACTTATGCGATATTACTGCCGCATCCACTGCTGATCAGGCCAAACTGACATAGCCATCCACTGCACTGCCAAAAATAGACTTACTATAAATAGTAAATCCCCAGCCAAGGAAACTGCACACTGCATACTGGTTTGAAGCACTGACCACTGTCCATACCGCCCTGCCAGGAATAGAAACTGACCAATTGACTTACTAAAAATAGTAAGTCCAGACTTACTAAAAATAGCAAGTCTGCCAACTGGGACCCTCAAAACCAGGCATTAACTCACGAGGGTCGCGATGATGAGCTGACCAAGCCCTGCCAATACCTGCTAAAAATGGGGTCATCACTCATTGATTCTCTTTTTGCCATGTTAGTACAACGAAATAATGGTTTGGAGCAGCCATTAGCATTCTTTAGTCAAGGACTGAAGGATTATGAGTTAAGGTACACTTTTGTGGAGAAGCATATTCTCGCTATTGTAAGGAGCTTGAAATTTTTTTGACACATGTTGTCAAACAACAAAATTCACTTGATTGTTGCACATCCAAGTGTTAAGGAGTTCTTGTTGAGCAAGGATTTGAATGTTAAGAGAGCAGGTTGGGTCGCCAAGGTGATGGAGTACGATGTTCATGTCAAAGTCACCAAGCTGGTTCGAGGGAAAGGATTGTGTGAGCAACTTGCTGATGGTGTAAACAACGAAAGAATGACAGAGAAAGAGGCTGTTTTAGCCTTACAAGATGATGAACCAAACGCTGTGTGAACCCCTACACTTGGTTGGGTGCAACCAATGAGCCATTTTCTGTAGACTGCGTTTGAACATTTGAAATGGCTCATCGAGCCCTTTGCAAGGCTTGAGAAGCTTCGGATGGTCAACAGGCGAATTGCCAGCCTCCTAAAAAAAGGAGCCCCTCCTAAAAAAAATAGGAGACTAGCTTTTAGCTCCTGAAATGCCACACAAACCTCCCAAAATGCCACAAGATCCCTGAATGGGCTCCCTATCTACTGTATTAACTACAGGGCCCCTGCTGATAGGTTAACCACTGCAAAAGATATTGACCTAGGATATGGGGATATTACAAGTGCCTGAAAATGGTGGCTGCTTTGATGGGGCATGCGGTGTAGCTTAAGGTTGAACTTGACGTGGAAGCTTCTTTATGTCCATTATATGATGTATTTCACCTACACATACAAAGTGAAAGCACAACATTAATTTTTTAAGACAAAAACTAAATTGTATATAAATGACCAAAAACTAGCCTAAAATTAGTTTAAATCTATGTTACATGGGATGCGTCCCTTGGATAGGGGACACTACCCTATCCCCAAGAAGTTTAGGGGATGGGGGAATGTAAAGGAAACGCCTCCCAACTGTCCACGATTTCAAAAAACTGCAGGAAATGGCAGGAAATGTCCCCTAACATTTGGGGATGACTAGCCATCCTCAAAAGGCCTAGGGGAACGCCGAAACGTCCCCTATCCATCCTCGAAATAATTATGTGTTCCCTAGACATTCGAATGATTTTCGGCATTAAAAACAAAATTAAAAAAAAAAAAAAAAAAAAATCTATTTGCCAAAGCGGCAATTTGGGGGTCCACAAGGTACGAATGTGTCCAACGGACAATAAAATTCAAGTGAAGTTCGGCAAAAAAAATTGTGATTAAATCTATGTTGCATGGGTACTCGTACCCATACCCCTGGTACGCGTGCCGGGTACTCAATGGAGAGCATCATTGCTAAGGACCTTGATTAAGATTTCTGATTTTTGTTTCAGTTTCTTGTTTGCATATCAGCTTGCTATTTATCAAGCTTTATTCATATGTAATCAGTTTGAAATTTTGATACAATACTAATTTACAGTAAACTTTATCATTGTTCAAGCCAGAAGTTTAACATTTGCAATATGTCATCGTTATATGATTTATAATCTTCTTGTTCATGTTTAAAATTTGCCTTCTCTGTTATGCATCTAAACATTTAGCATATATTATTATTACAAACACATTGCAAATCTGAAGCTGAAAACAATACATTACATCAACAAACTTTATCACTGTTCTTGTTTTGAAAACTCATTGTCATGACTCATGTTTTCAGATTTTCTATAAAATATTAAATTATATCAAGAAAAAGTTTTGATGTATCCAAGTACCCCCGTCCCCTATTTTAAAAAATAGTCGTACCTGTACCCAAGTTCCCCCGTCCCCGTGCAACCTTGGATTAAATATGTTTAAAATTTTAATTTAAATAAAAATAAATATATCAAATTTTATTTGTTAAATAATAAATATTAAAATATAGTAAAATTATAAATCTAAAATTATGAAGTTTTCTAATATTCATCTTAAAATTTTGATAAAGTTTTAAGTTCATCTTAGTATAATTATAAATCTAAAATTTAAATTTTTCTAATATTCATCTTAATAAACATATTAAGTGTTAGGTATTAAATAAAAATATGTTAAAAAATTTATATATTAAATAAAAATATATTATAATTATAAATTTAATTTAATATCTCTTAAATATTTAATTATGAGAATTCAGGATCGACAGATTACAGAGTATTGATAGACACCAGCAGTACGATGGGATGTTGATCCCTAAGATGTTAGGCAAATTGATGAGGAAGAGATGCAACCAGGACTGGTCGGGCTACCATTGGATGATCCACTTCTGCCAGAGGAAGATAGGGGCTCAAATGATTCTGAGTCTTTGGATATTGATAGCTAGAATGAGGCTTAGTTTCATAGGCCGTGTCTATAGCTTGTTATATTTTGATGTTTGAGACATTTTGATTTGGATATTTATATTGATACGCCATGGTTTTGATGTTTGAGTGTGCTATAATGCTGTTAAACTAATGAGTTATACTGCTGCTATTATCATTTATGTTGTTATACTACTGTTGTAACTCGTGAATCCGTATTTATTTGCATATTGTCTTGTTGGTATCAATTATTGACATCTCTCTCTTTCCCTCTATCTATAATATCTTAATATATTTGAAAAAATTCATATATTATATATATTTTAAAAAAAATTTGTATACTGCTGTTCCCTGCCGTCCCCTATTTTTGGCCCTTTAGGAAACATACCTGAAATGCGTCCCCTGCCGCCCCCTCGTCCTCGTACCCGAAATGCCATGGAACATAGATTTAAATCAGTATAGATTTATTCTCATTTAAAGATTCTTAAACATTAAAAAAATGATTAAAATAAAAAAATAAGTTGGATATGCAAGAAGCAGTGAAAATAGTAAAAAATCAAGAAAAATTAACAAAAAAAGGTGATTAATCTTATTTTTTGGAAGTTAAATACAAAAAACTACTTAGTTTTGTGATGAGTGTTTTTAACGTAGATGCAACATTTTGCAGCCAAAATGAAGTTAAATGTTATTAAAAAATAAAAAAAACAAAAAAGAAAAAACCTACATGTGCTTCAGATCTGCCTTTGAAATCCACCAAAAAAATCCCTTTTGATTTTGTCTGCTTGATGAAAAACCACTCTAAGTAGTGTATTTGCTGTTGGGTAGGGTTTTCTTGCCTTGCAAAGCAAAAAATGCAGGTGTTTTTTGATGTTTTCTGGTATTTTTTTGCCACTTGGGTCTTTTTGCCAGTGACTGGCGAGTTTTAAACACAGACTCACTGAGTTCCTTGTGAAACTTTGCCAAAAGTTCGGCAATTTTTTGTCAGAAACTTGGAGTAAATGTCTTGGGAACTCACGAGCAGTTTTACTTGGTAAGTAGTCCATCTATGGCTGTATCGGTTGATGATTTTCTAGTTTATCCCACAAGTTTAGTCAATTCTACAACAAATGTTTCACACGATCAGAAAAGGGTCCCTCTTGCTGATATTTTGCACACATTGTGTTAGTGATCTGCTCTAGAACTTGATTTTATTCTGCCTCTTACTTCTGAAGGCCTAAGTTTGATTTTGAACTTTGCTAAATTAGCTTTATCAAGGAACCAAAAATGTTTGGGTATAATATGAATTTCCTATTCAGAGTAAAATTTGTTATTTTGATGCAAATTTCGACTAGTGGTTGATTCTTATCATTACTAGGCTATTAACTGATATATGGTCACGAATCTTTTACGCATAAAAATCAGCTACAAATTTGGATTGGAAACATATGGTGGCCAGTAGTTGAGTTGAACATGATTTGAGAAAGTGGCTTTTGTTTTCTTTTGCAAATACTCCTTTTTAAGCTGTTGAAATTGAAGCCCCCTAGGGAGGGTTGGAGTACTCTTAGCAAAGTTGAAAGTAAATTTAGCTGTTGGATGAATTTCATTTTGATGCTTTCAAATGTTTGCCTAATGTAGATGTACATTAAAATCAAACAGTAACATTGTGTTTGGCTAGTTGATTTTTCCTAGCTTTTAACACCATTAATATATTTTGAATTGATCCAATCAGTATGCTTTGAAATTTGTCTTGCCCTTGATCATCGAAATATGTCATCAGATTTGTGATAGTCCACGTTCTATGATGTGAAGTTTGGAGAAATTTTTCCATCTTTAATGTGTTAATTAAATACATTTTACAGGTGATAATACATCTGGAGATGACAAACAGGTTAAGCTGTTAAGATATATTGTGCAAGTATTCATGCTTCGGCGCACCAAAGCTTTCCTTGTACAGAATGGCACTCTTACATTGCCACCACTGTCTGAGGTCACAGTGTTAGTCTACAAGCCCATTCTAGTAGTTGGGCTCTTTAAAATATGCTTCCTTTCTTGATTATTTAGATAGGGTTTAATTTTGTTCTATTGTTTCTATGAATGTTTCTTTATAGTACTGTCATGACCTGTGCTTTAATAGAATGGCTCCTCTGGTACCACTTCAGAAGAAGATCTATATATCTGTATTGCGTAAAGAGCTGCCTAAGCTACTGATGAGGAGTGTGGGCAGTTTGCAGCCTCAGTCTTTGCAAAATATTGTACGTGTTATCTATGTTGCTGTTAAATACTGTTCTATGCTTTTTGTCTTTCGGGAAAAACTTAGTTTTCCCGTTTAAGTTGCACCTCTTTTTTATAGAAATATTGTAATGCAAAAAACAGAATCTGTAACAATGCAGTGCATGGAAAAAGGTACCACCTTAGTTGAAAATTAATAATGCTAATTGATCTTAGCTGGTTGAGTTCTCCACAAGGGAAAACACCAATTTTTATTAGCAGTAATTATTTTTTGCAGTTTTCTTTTCAAAAAAGTGAAAAACTGTTTGAGTTGGTCTACATAGAGGAACCTTGATTTTTTATCTATTATGAATTGAGTTCTCAAAGGTGCACCAAAAAAATTGTGTTGATAGAGTTGGATGGAGTTATTATAACTGAGTTAGGGAGAGGGATTTGGTTGCTTCAACTGAGCAGCAAAGATTATTAATTGTACTCTGTGAAAGGAGGCTGTTTGGGAAATTTCATGTATGGTCATGTTTCTCTTTACATCCTTTTCAAAATTTCTCATGAATAACAAGAAATATTATTTTTATCATCACATTGGAAGGCACCTCTATCATAAAAAATACACTATGCAATACAAAATCAGTTCTCCCTAATGGATAGAGTCTTCAATCCTGCATGATTGCAAACCAAAAGTGTACATCAAATGAAGATATCCAAAAGCTTGGTCAATCACTCCATGAAAAATTTAACTTGAATATATAACGTTAAGTTCACATACATATATATCATATAACTACATGACAACCTTACTTCTGCTTAAGTATGCCTAATCCCCATGATTGATGGGTGACTTATAATATCTATGGTTCTAGTACAAGTAAAAGTTGTCAATAAATTATTAGCAATTATACAATTGGGTTATATGCTAATGTCCATCTTCAAGCAAAATGATCTAAACTAAAAATGTGTTAGAGAAACTCCACTTGTACAGTTGTGACTGTTTTATAAAAGTTAAAACCACTATGAATCTGCTACCTGACATCTGAAAGAAACAATCAGGATTGTGGTCTAAACCTGGTGAGCTTTAGTGCCGAGCCAAAACACTGTCTCAACATTTTGTGACTTTTGCTGTATGTTGCAGTGCCTTATGCCCCTGTGCTTGCTGTCATGATCTTTTGTGCCTATTGTTGTTTGTGGCAACATAACGATTGCTTTCCCTGTGCTTATAGTTATTCTTTGCAGTATGACTCTCTTAACACATGCATTTATGCTATGCGATGATGTGAATTCATTATCATCTTATCAACTTGCACTTATTCTGTGGATTTGCTCATATACTGTGGTGGATTTGTCATGTGTTGTTGTGTAACTAAAGAAGATGCCTTTGATATACCTTGGGCATGTCATTCAGAACCCTGTAGAGGACATTTTGCTGCTTAGCGGACTGCTAACAAAATTCTTACGATAGGATACTATTGAAGTAATCCACAAGGATTGTAAGAGGTATGTCCAGCATTGTGACAAGTGTCAATGCATGGGCCACCCCTCGTGTTCTGATGAAATGCCCTTACACCCTCAGTTATCTATAGAACCCTTTGAAAAAGGAGTTCTAGATTTTGTGGGGCCAATTAATGCTCCATCCAGAAATAAAGAATATATCTTGGTTTGCACTGATTATGTGACTAAATGGGTGGAGGATGTAGCACTAATATATGCAAGGGATACTATAGTTGTTGATTTTCTATATTCTGAGAATTTCACCAGGTTCGGTGTTCCATGCAAAATTGTCATAGACCAGGGACCTTAGTTCATATTAGAGCTTATTTCTGCTCTGGTGCATAAATATGAAATAAGGCACCACAAATATTCACCATATCATCCTCAAGCCAATGGACAAGTAGAAGTAACCAATCACGAGCTTGGAAACATTATTACAAAGACAATTGAGATCCATTAGAAAGATTGGGCGGATCGACTTCTTGTAGCAATAATGGCCTACCTGACAACATGGAAGACTACTACTGGTCTTACACCATATGACATTGTCTATGGTAAGAAGGCAACTTTACCTATTGAGTTTGAAGTGAAGACTTTTCGTACTGCTCTCTAGCTAGCTATGACTCTAACCAACACCCAGAAAGAACGGATTATGCATTTGCATTCTTTAGATGGACTTCGGAAACAAGATCTCTTCCATGCTAAAGTGGTTTAGAAATAGCACGTTCTTTGGCACGATCATTTCATTCAACAATGGTCATTTCAACTAGGAGATTGGGCACTACTTTATGACTCTAGGTTTCAAGGTTTTAAGGCTAAGTTTCACACCAGATGGTTAGGCTTTTATGAAATAGAGGTTGTTCATGACAATGGCCTAGTCAAACTACACACTGTGGAGTCGACCGCACGACCCTTGTTGTTAATGGCCATCGTTTAAAGTTTTATAAACGACCTATTTGCAAAGACATTTTTACTTCCAGTATCAAGAAGGAACTCAATATCAAATGTTGAGTTCTTGCCACCTCATTGGTGTCTGCTAGACACCCTTTATTTGAAAAAAATGATGCAATAAAAGATCCACAAAATCGGGTTTTTCGATATTAACTGCATAATAAAACTAGATGCAAAAACCAATTTTTCCAACGCTTCTAGGTAGTATTAGGTCGAAAACTAAGCAATCAATGGCCTAATGTCATAAAAAAAATCCTATGCCACCACATCTTCTTGGAGTGCTTGCAGTATTCCTTTTTAGATAGGATCTCCAGATTTTCGCCTTCCTGTGCCACTTCTTCTGTGGTTTCAACTTTCTTTTTGAGTTCCTATCGCTATGTCTAAAAGCATCCACCCGAGATTTCACAACTATTGCATTAGTTGATTACTTCATCCATATGGCGCTCTCTTAGTCATCTCAATTCCTGGTTCCTTCCTTGGCATCTGTGGTTATCACATTTGATTATCCTCTCGAGGTTCTCTTTTCTTTTCTATAGTGATTCTTACTTCTCGTCACTTGGATTGTGATGTGACAGGGAGCGTGGCTTTTCGTGTAGTTTTCTTTGGAGATTGCAACCACTTCCTCTGCGGTTGTTTTTACCCTTCCAATTTATCCACAGTCCCACCACACCTTTATTTTTGGCTAATTGTAGCCATGTAAGCATACCATATAGGTCATTTGTGCGATCTTTCTTGTAGTTTTCTTTGGAGATCGCAACCACTTCCTCTGTAGTTGTTTTTACCCTTCAAATTTATCCGCACTCCCACCGCACCTTTATTTTTGGCTAATTGTTGCGACCTATCAGCATACCATATAGGTCATCTGCGCGATCCCTTTGGACATCTTGTTGACGTCACTACTTGTTACCATCTTGTGGTGATCCTAGCGATCTTTCACCGATATTTGCTTTGGCGACTTCCAATTTTCAGGACACTTTTTGTTTTGTCAAATTATTGATATTGTTGCACGTGGAGGATTCTTCTTGCGTTTGTTGGATCTTGTCGTGTTGTGTTATTGCATATAATGTCATGCTTCTCATATCTGACCAACTACGTAAGCACTCTTTGCCATCATCGGTGATGTTGACACTTCCCACTTTCCATCTTTCTCACGGGGCTCGTTCGTTGTACTCACACATACCAGCAACTCATTTGCGGACTACTTGGCCATTCTCCCTGTCCATAGATTTCCGTCTTGGTTTTACGGTAACATATATTTTTTTTTTTAGTACATGTTGACATCTTTTCATTTTATTTGATTATTAATTTGGCAAAGTTTCAGACAACATTTCGTTGGGGGGAAGGATAGTCACGTCATTATTTTGATGTTTTCTCGTAACTTTGGTTGATTTTCCATATCCTTGATTTATTTTTGCAGCCACCATTACATTATCCCTTGCACCGTTCGATAATCATCCAATGGCTATCTTCAACTGCTGTAATTATAAGCGTTTACTGCCATGCTTATCACTATCGTTTTATTGCTAACTTGTTACTTCCTCTGCCAATTTACTACCATTTCACTTGTTAGTTGCTAGACTCTGTTAGTTCACCCTTCCACCTTACCATTCCACTTTGCTAATGGGCCCCCATACCAGGTGTGAACTCACAAGCATGGACAAGCTAAAGGAGGATGAAGAAGTTTACAATTTTTTTCACCAGTATTGATGACATCTTTTGTAGGAGGTCAAAGGGTATGATGATCAGATGGCACTAGAATTCGCCATGGGTGTTAAGAATGATATGGTGGCTTTGAGAAGGGTCACATTTCCAATATTTGTTCAGAGGGTTGGTCGTGTTTCGAGTTTGCCCTAGACAGGGGAAGCTTATTATTCCCCACATATGAGCCATATCAAGGATCTCAAGCCTATTGGACAACAATTCCTACAAAGAGGTGGGACAATTACAATCGTCCATGGTCAAGGTACAAAGAGGGATTCTTTGCCCAAACCTGAGAAAGATGTTATGAAACTCGTCATTTAGTATATTACCTGTGAAGGCCGGAATAATTATGTTTTTGCACACCATTTTCGCCTTTTGTGTTGTCTTTGACATTCTGCTCTAGTTAATGTTCCATATTACTTGTTCTGTTCTTTGCAAACGATGAGTAAGGAGGTACAGATGGGGGGTATAAACTCTCTTTCTCACCACGACCTTAACAAGCTACTCATCATTGATGGGTTAGAACGGTAGCCTCACCTTGAGTTGGGAAACCCTTACCCAAGCTTCTAATAATGAAGATGATGAAGAGAGTGAAGAAGAAAATGAGGAACATATTGAGAAGGGTGAGGAAAATGTAGAATGTGGTGAAGAGAATATTTAGAAAAATGAGGGACATGATTACGAAAAAGAAGCTGTGTTTGAGAAAGCTGAAATCCTTGGCAACCCAGATGTTGAACCTGTTAACAATCAAGCTGTTAAGAACTTTTAAAATGATAGTGTTGCTCAAACAGAGAAGAATTTTGAGGGAATTTCAACCCCCTAAACCTAGGTGCCATTAGAAAGAAACAAAAGAGGGATAATTCAGAGTTGAAGCTACACAATTTGGTAGAAGCAACTAGCAATATGTATCATAGAAGTATAGAAAACCTACCTAAAGAAGATGAAATAACAGATATGTAGATTCTTGCTCATGTTTTGAACATAGATAGAGACAAAATACTGAAGGGATGGCGAAGACAACAAAATTAGAAAAGGAGCGACCTATAAGGTAGCCAGCTCAATAATCTTTGTATGTAGATGAGGAATAAAACTCTAGTCAAGAGACAACCGTTAATTGTCCTATTGGGACATATGAGCTTGCGCAAGAAAAATGTTTGCAAGAACAAACAATTAATAGTTGTATTGAGACTCATGGACCTGATAAATAAGGATTCCCACTAGGGCAATCAATGAATAGTGCAATTAAAACTTCAAAACTTGAAAGGGAGGAAGGTAATTTCTTTCAGAAATAGATAGTTGATAGTGTATTTTGTTGGAATCATTTGCCGTTGTGCCAAAATTTCAAACTGTCAATGCCCGATGCAATTGCCAGATTTAACCCAACCCACGGGAGGCGGTTAAGCCATGTCACGAGTCCCCAAGGAGGTGCTTACCACCAAGTCAACATATTTAACCTTCACATGAACAATGAGGATACTGGTTGTGTCATACTAGAAGTTGATTATGAACAACCATTGCTCAACAATTGGGAGCTAGAAGAATTGGCTGATCTCTGCCAATGATAATCTCATCCATAGATTATGAATGTGCTTACTTTGGTGGTCGAATTGTGAGGAAGACTTGGTGCTTCAATTAAGGGAATTGATACAAAGCCTATGGATGGTGTTTATTTGTTGATCACAACATTGATTAGTGGCTGCGTATGTTTCATTGGTTGCCGCAGCTACATTGAGGGACGACTCATATAGTTTGAGGCAACGTTAGAAGTTAGAGGGCCTGCGATTTGAAGGAAGAGACACGTTTTTGATTGGAGAGTGCCACGTCGCTTGCTACAGCTTGGGTATCAAGAAAAATGTCATCTCTAGGGAGCTGTGACTCGTGTGGGGAATAGCATTGAACTTACAAATACAGATTTCAGGTTCCTTAGTTTATTTAAAATAAATGTTCATGCATATTTCAACATTGTATATATTTGCAATCAGTTCAGTGAATTAAGTTAGGCATGCTTGGTTGTTCAATTTCATCTGAATTTCATGCATTGTAGTTTCTTATTTTCCAAAATACCAAAGAGTATAAACTCTGAAAATACAAAAGAAATACAAAACTTCATAGCAAAAACATTTCCAATAGTGATTGTTAGAGTTAGAACCGTTTGGGTTTCTTACAGTGGTATCTGAGCTTGCATGTGAAGTGTTTGACAAATTGTCAAACATCTAAGATTGAAACAATTCAGAGTTTTTCAAAGTTAGAACCATTAGGGGGTTCTTACAGTGATATCAGAGCGGTTTCCTCTTATATTGTTGGGATTGGAAATCATTGACCTCACACGTTTGATTTTGAGTGACCAGCACTCCTGCAGTTGTTTCAGTTGTGGAAAAATCCAGGAAAGTAATTAAACAGGGAAACTAGTTAAACAACATGGCTATTTCAACGAAGTAGTCAAATGCCATAATGAAAAACTTGGAGAAGATTAGGCAAAATAAAAAAAGGATGGATGAATTGCTTTCAAACTTGACAACCATGGACAGTTTAGCACGGTATGTGGCTTCCATCTTTAAGGGGTCTATATCACAAAGCGAAAAGAAAGAGAAACAAGAGGTCCCTGTAGGTGATGTGTCCAGAAACCTATAAATTGAATTTCCAGCAACTAGTGACCCACATGCAATTGATCCCATGGAGAATGTTGGTACTTTCAGCGCTCCAGAAGTTGTTATCAGTCATGATAACAATTTTTGTTTTCATGACAACAAAGAGTTAATTTTGCATCAGCGTGAGATGACAGGGATTTCACATGTCAATGATGTTAGTACTCAAGATTTGGGTATTAGTGAAGCAACTTATGACGAAAATTCATGCTACGAGTTTGATTTTTCATATCAGACCTTAAAGAATGTGTTGATGTTTATAGCTTCGATCAGATAAAATGATCATAATGTTATGAGAAAATAGATAAATAATATATTAATATATATATATATATGATAATAATGGTCATTACTAATATATATATCAATATACATATTTAATATTATCTTATTATAATATTAAATAAAATAAACATCATTTGATAATATTGTTACTCAAATATGAGATAATAGCTTTCTACATTATATATGCATATTAATATATATAATATTAATAATGTTACTATTATATATATTAATATACATATTCAATGTATATTAAAATTGAATTATAATATCGATTAATATCAACTGACTTACTATCAATCATTATGGTTAATGATTAACAGTCTTAACATGCATTGGGTGGCGATACGATTGAGTTAGTATCGGGCATGTCAAATATACCGAGTGATATCGGTTGTTAAGACTGCCGATTTAATATCAGCGATGATAGTCTTAATCACCACATAAGTTAAACAGGGTATTAACAAAATATTATCGCATGAAATAATAGTATGCATCGTTAGTAACTATGTTAATGCTATGGATAAGACATGTCTCCACGTATGGAGACATGTCTCTTCATCAACATGTCTCCACATATATATATCTATCATGATCTAATGAAGACAAGTATATAAAACAATACAAGTCTCATTCATATAACATAAATTGAA
>MU217358.1:698551-710692 GCA_018584345.1 Thuja plicata | reverse complement strand
AATCGTCAACAAAACTAAAAAGACATTGCATCTAAGTAGTAATTGATCCTCTAATTGCAAATGTAATCTTCTTCTGTACAATGAAATCGCTGACTCTATGAGAGCTCCCGATGTAGTTGTTGTCTATCTCTACGTAACTGATGTTTAGGCATCCCAATGGCTACTCGATTGTACCAATTTAGACATCCCCGTATGGAGTAATTGCTCTGTAATATCAAGTGTTTATTCAGTCTTATAGCCCTGACTGTAACATGCTCTGTAGCTGATGATTATGCGTTGATTTTATAATATAAGATGGAAGTCTTTTTCTTATTAACTTCCTGATCCCGTCCTTTTCTTTTTCCCCCTTCTCTGTGATGGGGATGTCTACTTATAATATTTGGAATGTTCAGCCCCTTAGGCTAATCGACACATCCCATGTTAGTTCCTTAAACCGCACCTCTTCATTGGCAAACTAATTGCTGTGTAACTATTAATAAACTCTTAATTGATTGGTCACGAGTCTTAGTGGTCATTGTAATCAGTATTGTATGTTTTTGACTAATCCTTGGCCATAGAGAGCCGTCAGAGATTGATCTTTGTATCATGCCCAAACATTGATTTAGCGAATGATAATATTTTCTATGTATTGACCGCCAGTCTTCCTGAATCGATCACATAACTCCTTTGTCTTTTCCTTTGATCAGCGTTGAATGTCTACTAGCTCCCGTTGGAGATATTGCTTAATTGACAATGGTCATGATTTCCAATGTCCATTATTTAATTAGTATTTCAATCGTTATATTATTTCATTCACTACTATACATTAATTAACATGATTGTTCATTGATATTATGGACGTATTTATTAATATTGTTTATAGTATTATAATTTAAGATTATTTTATTATTATTATTTATTAAGTTATATATATATATATTGATTAATAATTAATCTTATCAAATTGATTATGATAATAATTGTGTAGATTTTACTATTATATTTATTATATCAATTAATAATAATAAATTATATTATTATTATTTATTTATTCATTACTTTATTTTATTATTTATTATTAAATCCTATTTCAAAATGGGGACATGACACTGGGAATTGTCCAGGTGACATCTGGAGGCCACTGGGGACATTTTGGAGACATTGGGCGCATTTCCTATTTTTTAGGAGGCACTCCTATTTTTAAGGAGCAACTCTTAGTTCACTGATAGACATTCCGGAGATGCACACAACAGAGGAGATTCATTAGGACTCAGTTTCAGGGTGACTGGCTCAGTCTCCTCCTTTGTAGTAGCATCTCTAGATTTTAGGAGAAGACTGCCAGTTGGCTCAGACAGTTCAGGCATAGGCTTCATCCACAATCAGGTAGTTTCAGTTGGTTTTTCGTTTCTGAGCTCATTTGATCGTTTGATGAATAAAAGGGAAATATTAAAATATTTCCTAAGTTTGGTTAATTAAATAATAATAAAGTGAAATAGTATAAATACTTTATTTTATAAGAAATGGCCCCTTGGCTCATTTACCTAGAAGTTATAACTTAAAGGTTATAACTTAATAATAGAACCACTTTTAATGAGGAATTAGATCCTCAATGGGTCAAGCCACTTCGGGGAAGTTATGTTTTAATAAAAAGAAACATTTTAACGCATTTTATGTTGCCAAAAGTACAACCCTAACCCCCAATTCGAATTAGGGTTTGAGGCATGTTAAAAAGACAATTGGAGGTTCATTTGTGCATGCATACTTGAAAGAAAATTGCCAGGTTTTGTAGATTGGAGGTCGGGGTCAGATCTGCAACCAATTTTGGCACCAAGAATGAAAACTCTTGTGGCAGGAGTGCTGGATGTTACCCCAGCTGAGTGATAGCTATTGATTCTACTTGAATTTGCAGTGTGGATTGAGATTTGTAAAGTATTTTGGAAGGAGCAAATAATCATACCTCAGCCGTACAGGTCCCTTTCAGCTGCTGGCATCAGTTATTGGGAAGAAATTCATGAACATTTTGTGATATTGTGTCATCAGCTTTCAATAGTGTTTGGATTGGTTTATATGGAGGTTTAGTTTGGGCCTAAAGGTTGTTTCCAAGCAGCATATTGTCAAATGGGCATCAATCTGATAATTTGGGATTCCTTAGCAGCCACACTTGTCTTTGTTAGTGTTTTCAGATTCTAGGAAGGAATATATTCAATCTATAGAGAGCTAACAAAAACTAAGCACAAGATAAAAGAATGGTTGAGAACAAGGAGAGATAAATACCCAGATGATCTTCAAATCAGTGCCTTTAAACTCTCCAAGATGTGAATGTGCCAGGTCAGCCCGCCTAGGGCTTCCAAGATGCCACCAATCTGCACTTATCTTTTATCTCGGATCAGACTGTAATCTGCTTAGATCTGCCTTGAAATCTGCTGTTGGATTGTTCCTTAAGAGTCAGATTTCGCACCACTAGATCTGGATTAATTCGATGGTTTAAATATCGAATATTTAGCCCATGAATATATAAGTGTGATGTCAGATCTGAAGAAGCAACTCGCAGCCCTTTCCCGATCTATGGATGTAATTCGCAGCTCTTCCCTTAGAGATCTAAGCTCTAAATTACTGCAGCTCTAATGGATTTGCTCCAGCATTAATACATTCGTTTCAGCACTCACATAATGCATTCGCTCCAGCTCTAATACATTCGTTTCAGCACTCAAAAGAATTACACACTAATTCGCACACCAAGTTTGAAACAACTTGCTCATCCATGCGACTTGCTGAAGGTAGAAGGGCAAGAAGGTTGACTTGAAGTCTAGATAAGGATCTATCCTTATGAAAACCGCCTACGTTGTTGCATCCAATGCAACTCAAAGTCAGACGTAGTTCTGATTAAAAAATTGTTTCCTACCTTCTCCAAGTCGCCTTAATATATGAGCTACTTAAAATAAATTCTTGGCCTCCAAGCTGGCCGACTTGGGCTCATAATAAATAATAACCTTATTATTTATTATTATCTTAATGACAACTTGGGCCCTGCCAAGTATTATTTATATTTTAATTAAATCATTACTCATAATTATCGATAAACAATAGATAATAAATATCCCTTATTTATTATCATTATTTAAATCGATTATAATAAATATATCTCCATATTATTATTTATTATTTTCAAATTATCCAAGTGGTTGATCTTTGCCGTAAAGACCAAAAATATCAACAGTCTTATTGAGGGCTGACGTCGGCTCCAGGCAGCTACAACAGAGCATTCTAGGTGGCTTCAACATTATTATGTCTCAGATTTCTCAGTTTGACTTAGAATTCCGGGTAGGCCTTTTATTATTAGTCGTTTGTGGAAAGAATAACTAATGAAATTGTTTCAGAATTGAACTTTGTGGTTGAGTAATTATTTCAGATTATTGTAGATTGTTTGTTATTGTTAGATTCAGCTAGTTGTTCATCCCTTGCAATTGATATTATTAAAAAATACAAAAAAATTGAAACAGCACAACAAAAACACACAAAAAAATCAGAATATCAGAAAAATCCAAAAATAGATGATACGCTGGTCAAAGACTACAAATTGCAAACAAACCCTCAATTTTCAGCGTTAGAGCCGGTTGGGATATTTCAGTGGTATCAGAGCATGATTCTGCCAGCCCGTGGATTTGACAGAAAATTTGATGCATCCAGGTAGAGCAGAAATATACAGATTCTATTCTTGCCAGAGAGCGTAGTTGGATTTGTGTACAAGAAACACATTTGCAATGGGTGATCTTCATGGTGGCACAGGTCAGGGTCAACAAGATGATCCAGATAGGGAGTTGATGAGGACTCTCATCAACACTCAGCCGAGGATAGCGCAGTCACTGGATAGGTTACAGGGCACATTGGATTAGTTGGAGTTAGATCAACGCAGAGGGTGACATGGTACACATCGTCATGGTAGTAGATCAGTATCAGTTGCGAGCAGCCGAAGGAGTAGTAGATCACAATCTTTCGAGGATAGTGCTTCGGGTTCTCCTCGACGGGAACGAGCATGCACTCACACTACTGACCTTCCATTACTTCCCCATTTTCCTCCAGATGAACAACGAACATAGGTAGACCCAGTAGATGGGGTGGGGTTCCAAGAGTTAGTATTGGCAGTGACAGATAAGTGGAGGGCTCTTCCTCCAAAGGTTAGAGCGGTATTCACATTACCTCAGTATTGTGCCCAGCGTTGTGATAGCATGAGATCCGGGGGTGATAGACGACCTAGGCCTCAGTAGAGTGGAGATCTTAAGAGAGCTACGAGCAAGCTCACCTTGGCATCTTTCGTTGGTAGTGGGGGTATGAGTGCACAAATTAGATATTTACCTATCACTTAGACCCATGCCTTAGAGGGATGCTATTCAGTTTGTAGTCTTACACCTTGAGGGGGTCACCTATGATTTGTTGCACCACGGATTGGTTACCCAGGAGCATGGTATTGTACACTCTTATGTAGACTTCAATGAGAGACATATTGCCAGATTTGACAGGAGGATACAAAGTTATACTACAGGGAGTTGGCTTTGATGAGACAGACTGGACATGTGGAGAGATATATTAATGAGTTTCAAAGGATTGCAGTGATGGTACTGGAGATGCCTCAAAGGCGTGTGGTTATGCCCTTTATAGAGGGTTTACAGGATAGACTTAAGGGATTGGTCTGTGCATTCAGACCTACGACCCTTAAGGAGGCCATTGATACCACCCCTCGTCTTGACACATCACCTCCTCCATCTTCTCATCATCTAGAGAAGAAACACTCCAAGAGTGTAGAGTCTATTAAGAGGCCCTCCTCACAGGCCAAGAATACAACCCCACCTCCCAAGTTAGATCTGAAGACGCGTAATGAATTAAGAAGGAAGAAGCTTTGTTTCACATGTAAGAAGCCATGGGAGCTGGGACATAGATGCCTTGGGAAAGGCAAAGGATATCTTGTTGAGGAAGAGCATATTCTAGATACAGATTCAGAGGGAGATGATGATGGGGTTGCCGAGGCATGTGTGTATGTTGATGGTACCATTGCTACTATAATTAGTGTTCCTAGTTATCGGCCCTTCGTGATGGAGTGTTTTGTTTTGGAGCATCGAGAATTGTGTATGTTAGACAGTGGAGCTACTCATAATTTCATTAATGAGAGCTTTGTGGATATTGTGGGGTTGACAGTAGAGAGTTTTGATGGATTCATTGTTATGTTGGCGGATGGCTCCAAAGTGGGTTGGACCAGGAGGATACCACAATTATCCATCACTCTGGGTGATTACTCCTTCACAGATGATTATTATGTGGGTCTCATTGGTGGAGGTACGAATGTAGTACTTGGGGTGCAATGGTTGAGGTCTCTTGGAAGGTATGTCTGGGACTTCAATAAGATGGAGCAAGAGTTTACTCATATGGGTAAACGCATTGTGCTTAAGGCACTAACGCATGCACCTAAAACCAGGGCAACAGGGAGCATGATTGTTGGTCATGATATTGAGGATCGGGGGAGTACAGAGAGAGTTCTTGATCACACGGAGGTGACTGATATAGATGCTGCAATTAGTGGCCCACACATTGCAGGCTTTGAGCATGTAGATCCTTGGCCATATCCTCTTACATGGCTGATTTTCAGCACGTTGGAGCAGCAGATATAGAGATGTCGTAGAGACTTATTGAGGGGTGGGTGGAGAGAGCGAGACATGCCAAATAAGTGGCTCATCAAGCCAGACTTGGTCTTTAGCATATTTGGGACATCCATTACTCCTTGCACAGTACTGATTGGGGATGGGTTAGTATGGGTCCCTTAGTTGTTGATCATTCTCCAGATGATATTGGCGAGTTATTAGGCAGTACTCCTAGTGGGCTTGACACACGTGAGTTCCTTGTGACCAATCTTGAGGATATCCCTAGATCATCCTTCGTGGCATCACTTGTTCCTCTGGACAGGCTAGCAATAGCATTGTTAGTGAGTGACCTGATGTTTCTTGACTCCTGTTGGGTCAGTGGTTACCCTAGCTTGTATCACCCAATATTCTCTGAGATGACACTAGAAATCCCGACACTTCACAAGTATGGGGACATTGAGAGATTTGTTTGTTGGGTGGAGACAGGTCATGGGGTATTCTCCTTGGATGGGCATGGATTGGACAACTCAGTTGATATTTTGTTTGTTGCTGGTCCGAGTTATGTTAGCAGGGCTAGATGGCCATTTGTGTGGACTGAGTGACATGAGGAGTTTCGTTCTCATAGTAGTGGGATCACTTGTATCGGATGGATATTATATGGTGATGATGTGGTCTTCTTCTTTGCCTGCATAGCATAGAGTTGTGATAATGTTTTGATGTGGGATCCAGGTAGTGGTTCCGTGAATGCACAGACACTTCAGAGCACTGATGAGATGTTTAAGATATTGGGGATACATAATGTTTATATCAGAGCGGCATAGCAGATGCAGTCAGTGTGCTATGTACAGTATGTCTGTAATTGTGGTGGTATTGTGGTGCATTGCTTGTGGGCAAGCAATCTCTGGGGAAGGGAGGACTATAATGCCCCCTTTCTAGGATGACAGGGAGTTGTTCAGGGTTGGCCTATTGCAGGAGCTCCGCAGGCCAACAAAATGTGCAAGGGACTCATACAGTGCATTTCAACTTCCGCTGTCCTATCTACTACGAGATCAGAGGGAGATTCTATTCCTTGTTCAAAGATACTCGGTCTCTCTCCTCCTTTAGGTACATTGACCAGAGGTGCCTTGCGCTCTATCTCCAGGAGGCCTTGAGACTTCGAGACCACTCTCTACAACATCAGCTCCCCACGAGACCATACATGAGCTGACTCATCACCTCTTTCTTCACGATGGTATGCCTTGCGCGTGGTACCTAGCGACAACTTGGTCTCCCACCTTATGGGCATACCAGATCCGTGAGGCCACGTAGGGATTTCATTCAACAACGGTCTTCTTGTCCTTCTGGAGGTGGGGTTCCTTCTCGCCCCATTGCCTATCCTTTAGTTCTGGCCTTTTTCGTAGCTTCTCAGGAAGGCTAGTGTGTTGTTTGTTGGTGGTTGTTTGTTTTTCTTTACTTTTGTTGTTTCATTTTCTCTCCTCAGACACCGTTTGGTGATCCTGCTGTGGGTTGATCTTCTTCTTGGTTTCGGCAGTCCCTTGGACCCTCTTTGGTGTCATTTGTTTGACATAAATAGATTTATCTCCTCTTGTGTTTAAAAACCTCTTCATTCCTTTTGGACCACAAAAACCATATTATTTCACAAAATAAAACAGACCAAAACTCATTAAGTTTATCATCAAAGATCTCCACAAACCCAACCAAAACTTCAACCCAAGACAACCCAGGAGATGTATTCCATATCACAGGCTGACCAAGGTAGAGGGACCACACCTGGGAGGCATAAGAGCATTAAAAAAGGATATGACTCACAGTTTTAGTAACATTACACACTAAACAACAAACATGTTCATAGTCCAATGAAGTAAAAACATCCCCTCGAACAACCTTCTTAAGGAAAATTCGCCACCTAAGACAAGTTTTCTTTGGCTCACACAAACTTTTCCACATCCTAATCAAAACAAAAGACCACCTAGACTCAGACCAATGACACCCTCAAGACGCATTAATCCATGCAATAATTTGTGTTTTAGCTCTTAACATCCGATATATTTGCTTCACCTTAATCTTAGAGAGGGGTTCCATCCTTCCATTTCAGCTGATCCATAAACTGTTTAGAGGTAAGAATCTTCCCTGGAAAAAAAGATTAATTTGTGTTTTAGCTCTTAACATCCGATATATTTGCTTCACCTTAATCTTAGAGAGGGGTTCCATCCTTCCATTTCAGCTGATCCATAAACTGTTTAGAGGTAAGAATCTTCCTTGGAAAAAAAGATCCAACAACCTTGCTAATCAGAGAAAAAGCCTTCTTGTGAGATGGTGGTGTTGTCCTCAATTTTGAGATCACAAAATTGTAGTAACCCTACGGAATTTTCTTGTCAATTTGTAGTAGTATCCTCTATGATTTGAATGTTTTGGATAAAGTGTTAATAGAGATAATTCATCATCACTGAAAAGTTCTTTGTAACACACGTTTCATGCATTCTTAAGTCCTTTTCTTTGTTTTTCTCTTTCTTATTCGCAATTTTTAATCTTGTTTTTCCCTCGAGTCGATAGCCCTTTGAAATACGCTCGTTTTGAGCTAACTTAGACGTCAAACGGAGTAGTATAACTCAAGTTATGATGTAAAAGGTGGGGTTTTTCAGGCTGACTGCATATTCTTTAAAAATCCTTAAAAGGTGGGGTTTTCGAAGTCAATTGCAGAAGTTCGAATTATATTTGATATATTAAATGGATTTTGTTGATATTTATAGCATCGATCAGATAAAATATTGAATAATAGATAAATTGTGAGATATATATATATATATAGATATAATAATAATAAATATTAATAATTTATAATATATATGTCTATATTAATATATATTATTATTAACATCTATTATATATATATAGTTTATTATTATTGCTATAATATAACAATGATAATAATTATCATTATTATTATTATTATAATATAATAATGATAATGATTATCATTAATTATAATATAAACATTCTGATCGAAAGATATAAACTATCGATTTGATTGTCGATTCATATCATCAAACGGTTCATGACTAAACGTTTATGTTAAACGTTTTATATGATTGAATATAACGTGCACCGAACATATATTATCGGTTGGCATTCGTATTTGATAAGCCATGTGTATTTGTGATCCCCGTGTGTTATGAAACGGGTCTGGGCATGAAACATGAACATGAAGAGCCACGCCTATGACAAGCGTGAATCCTCAACGAGTCGCGTCTATCATAGACGTGGCCTCCCATATGTGCCAAACAATATATATACACCTTTAACGTTGAAATCAGAATATCACACCGAAACTTATTAGTGCTGTTCATCCACTGATTTCAAAACTATAGAGATACCTTCCGTCCAGATTAAAGAAAAGTTGCATTTACATGGTATCAGAGCCTAGCACTACGATCTGGGGCAGAACGTGGAGAACAAGCTGCCTGAACAAGTATGCATTGAACAAGTATGCGTTGAATGTCTGTTTTGAGTGATATGCACATTCTCTAAAATGAAGGGTGGTGAATGATCAGAGTCGTAAAGAAGCCGCAGAGCAAGTTCTCTGTTCATCTACGTTCGCAAACTGCCAAAAATTTTGCCGTAGAGAAAGTTCTCTATCCTGCATGTGACTGCTCTGTGAAGAAGTACAAGGAAGATGGAAGATACATGAGAAATAAAGGAACTGTAAAAGGATCATCATAAGCCGTGATCATATAAACAGATGACTCAGCAACACCATCTCAATGACATCGACTAAGTGTGATAACGATTCATATTACCAAAGATTTATATTCAACACCTTGACTCTTATTGAGAGACTCGTAGTAATATTGAGTCAGAAGAATTGTCATTAACATTGAGCATAGACGATGGACCAGGATGACCTCCTAAAAGGATTTACGTTGAATCTCAATTAAACTCCAATGGCATAAAAAGATTATTTCGGAATGCAGAGATAGATGAGTAGTGACACAAATATATATCAAGTGCTAAGCGGTGATTATATTGATTGGAAGAAGATATATATATTTATCAACTACAATATATGTGGACACAAAGACCCAATTAATTGATGTGATTCAGTGAGATCTGTGGGAGTCGATGAGGAGAATAAGAAACGGTGTATGGATAAGCAACAACAATGAATCCTATGAAGAATTCTCCCATTAGGTAAAGAGACGACAAGTCCATATCACCAGAAGGATTGACTAAATAAAGAGAGGAATGCGTCCTATTGAGAAATCAATGCAATGACCATCCAAACCAATAATAAATTTACTTCAAGAATAGAGAGTGCCCGTGCATAGAGATGGAAGCTTCATTATCTATTCACATAGAGAAACAGAAAACAAGAAATTGCGGGTTCTTAAAAAAAAAAAGGTCATCTGGGTTCTTTGTTTAATCACGAACGATACACCTCTTGTGCATTGGTTCCTTTGTTGGGCGCTCTCTTTGCAACTATTTTCTGCAGTCTTCTGGTTTAAAATTTACAGAAATATATGTTGCCACAAATATTATTGGAGCTTTGAATATGTACATGGACGTATAGCTGTGGGTGCAAATCGAAGAGTTTGAGATCAAATAGAAGTCGTGAAACATATTTTAAGCATCCGGTTTTAACTAGTATTTTGGAGATTGGAGTTTCCTACATCCGGGAATCAATATATAAATTTATAAATATATAAATATATATATATGAAGACCCATGTTATTGGGTTTTGTGTGTTGATTGGAAATTCGTATTGACCGACTTCCTTATCTGTTGGAAAGAGATTATTATTTAATTCTTTGGAATGTTTTTGGTGTCGAGAATATGATTTCTGTGCAACAGAAAAAAAACAAGATGGAGAGTCATTTCATATTCCTTTCCAGCAGTAGACGACAGTTGTTTATGGGTAGGTTGGTGATAGAGTGGGCGATACAAGAAACCACCTGGGCATCGACTGCATACTTTTCTATGTATGAGAAACCTGTGTTTCCTGTGACACATCCATTCTGAGAAACTTGCGTGTGTATGGGGACAAACATTTTTTGCTCGACTATAGCATATTCTAGAAAGCACTTTTGAGGTAAGAAATAAACCAAGTTTCCTAAATCGCCTGGAAGGAGGTCTGAATACTTATGAGTGAATTTTTTAGCGAATGACACTGAGAGAGTTGAAGGTCGAAGTTTGTGCCGACTAAGAACGGAATGGTTTTCATATGTATCAAGCATGTAGTTAACGAATTATGCTGAAGATTTTCAAGAGCTATGTTCTCCAATGTCGTGTGATTTGATGGAAGAGATTCAAACAATTTGAAGATGCCTTGGTAAGTTCCTAGTGTTGTGTGTTGCCCATGCACGTCAAGAGATTATTGTTTCAATTCTGAAGATAAAAGTATCCAAGTGTGAGATAAGTCCAAAGGTATAATTCTTCGAACTTTTCATAGAGAGTGTGATCGTCTCTGGATTCTTTTTGCACACCCAAAAGTGAATCTTCTGGCAGTTGGGCATGATAGTGGGATGATTGTCTTCAAATTGGAGAGAGAGGGACCTACCCCTTGTTGTCCTTAAGGACTGAGTTGAGACATCTCTTGAAGAGGAAGAGTCTATACAAATTGTGAAAAATGTTTCTTCGAAGAGGAGAAAATAACACTTAGAAGGAGTTTTGACAATCCATAGAGGCAATTTTGAAAGTGGAGGTTAGAAGGTTAATATAAGACTCAGAGAGTCTGACATTTCATCTGAAGCAACCTTGGATGAGGAGGTCAGAAGGATGATATCTACTTCAGAAGGGAGCCACATTATCATGAATGTCTGGTGTTGCCAAGTCTGGGGTTAAATCCACAGTTTATTACATTCACTCATGTTACTATGGAATCAGACAAGTACATTTGTGTACAAGAAACTTCTCCTACGAATAATGTTTTGATCAAAATTTCATCATGATATTCCTAGATAGATGGATAAGTTGTTAGATCAAAGGGCATTCAAGAAAAGAGCTTGATGCAGACTAAAGAACAAAGACACGACTTGCTGGTAGAAGGTTGATATTAGATTCAGAGGGAGTCTGATAGATCATCTAAAAGCAACCTTGGACAAGGAGGTCAGGAGGTTGTTGCAAGACCTTAAAATTTAAAGGGAACATCTAGAGGATCTAATTCATTCTGATCTCCAAGGAATTTGGTCATATTGGTTCAGAGGGAGTCAACAATGGAGACGGTTTTTTTGTAGTCAGAGGACTATGATCATGAGATAATTAGTCCCATGTGCACTGACTGAAACATCTTTACGCTAACTCCTACATAACTTGGGGTTCACCAAGAGTGATGCAAACTATATAAGAGATATAATACAGAAGGATGATATTCTCACCAAATCACTTGCCGAATGAAAGTCGAAGACTTTAGGAAAGGTCTTGGTATGATTAAATTGTAATTTACATTGTAATCTTTATTGATATATATAAGATGTTTAATGTGTAAACTTCTTTTGTCATATGTATTGATATATGACCTTATGGGCTCTACCCCCT
>MU217358.1:648466-678714 GCA_018584345.1 Thuja plicata | reverse complement strand
ATAAAGGAGTTCAATAAATTGTCTTGTGAAGTTTCCACAGAAGAAGGTGAGCTGATTGAAGAAAGAGTTGTGATGGCAAGGTTCTCAGAGGCGATTCACCTTCACCTGGATGCAGATGATTTTAGTCGCACTGTTTTTGATTGGTTCATGGAATGTAGAATGTCTTTGAATCATCTTCAGAGTCAAGTAGCCGGTTATACCAAGTCTCATGTTTTACGCTAGGTTACTGCGATTGCTCAGCATACAGGTGCACCTGATCCAGCCATGATACATGAGTCTCTTCGCAAGTTTGAGGCTTATGTGAATACCCTTTGATGCTGTTTTCTAAGTGTCTAGACACTTTTTCTTTGTTTTATAGCATGTGTTTGACAGTTACATGTAGTACATGTGATGATTGTAATTACAAGAAAACATATTCCTTTATACCAAAATTATGTAATCATGTTGCAAGTGCTTTAAGCCTTGTAACATTGAATAAGTCAAAGTTAGTTAGTTAGGGATAATGATTGAATAAGTCAAAGTGGTTAATGGTTTCCCCTTTTGTGTCCACTTTTGTCTCTTTTGTTTTCCTATATATAGGAGAGAGCTCATGGTAAATAGTGTCGTCTTTTGTTTAAGCAAGAAAGGCTATACTTGAGAGCTTGTGTGGTGAAAACTTTGAGTTTCATTGTACAAATTGCCAAAAGTGAATAAAAGTAGCAAGATTTTCCAAACTTTGTGTTGCGAATCTTGGGATTGGTGTGTTCTTTTGTTGCATTGTTCAATCGTTCTTGAATTCATTTCATAAGCTAAACTTGTGTAAATCATTGGAGGTTTCAATTCACCTTTTGAGAGACTTTGAGCTACAAGAGGAGAATTGCTATAATAGTAGTGGCTGTGAATACTAGGAATTGAAGACTTTGAGCTTCAATTTTGAGTATTTTGCTTTTAATTTCAGAATAATTAGTGAGAGACTTTGAGCCTCACTATTAGTTCTCGTTATCTCAAAATAGGATTAATTGCAAGAGACTTTGGGCCCTTGTTTTAATTCACTAAATATATTTATAACTGCTGCCTTAGGAGTTTTTCTTACGTCAATTGCTAAGTCGCCGATATTATTGTAGTAGTAGGTGATCTTTGTAGAGTTAATAAGTTGTCTTTATTTGTGAATCTTTTCTTGAAAAAAGAGGAAAGGATTAGCAGTATCACCCTTATTCAATTTCAGTTGAAATCCTGCTGAAGCCACCTACGGTAAGAAGGGAGCTTCCCCTATTGCTGAGAGGAGAGATTTATCTCATTATACCGTTGTCTAAAGTTACAATTTTGTAAGGTGTAGTCTTAGTAGCTTACAAAATTTTTAGCCAATAGGTGGTATGCCATACTTGCAGCACAAATCCTCCCAAGAACATAGTTGCTGATTTACCATGATATCCTCAATGGATTTAATGCCCAACGAAAACCAAGCTTTTGTAGAGCAACACTAAGTAAGTGCCAGAGGCTTATCATTCAGTACAATCCCCCAACAGATAGACCTATCCACCACTGAATAAGTAGGAGAGTGCTCAATGGCCTCTTTATTAGTCAAAAGATGTCTCACACTAGACCATGCCTTCCATAATAAAGCAAAAATAGGAGAGCCAAAAGTCCTTGTATCAAAATTGCCCAAGAACATATCTTGAAAGCCAATTTCTTTCCAGAATTTACCTTTTTTTTTGGTTTTGAGAGAGATGTTATTCCTAATCAGAATTTTCCATGACTCACTACCATTCAGAGCCTTATATATCCACTTAGAAGCCAGGGCCATGCGATGTTCTTTCGAATCCCTCAATCCAAGCCCCCCCATATGCTTTGGAACACAACACCAATCCCAGTAAACATTGTGCCTCTTGTGTTTACCTTGCTCATCTGACCATAGAAAGTCCCTAGTATCCTTTCCAATTTATTCACCTGATAGTTGGAGAAAATCTAGGTAGAAGTGTATCCTCGGAAAAGGGAAGCACTTCCATTTTGGACTGGTTTAGTCCTCCGAGTAAGTGGTTTGGGGTCATGTCAAACACCTTGAATGGGTCTTTGACTTGGATCTGGCTTTTCACCTGTTCTGCCCTATTTTCCACTTCTCTCCGGCCTGTTTCTGGCATCCTGCTCTGTAAATTTGAGGTTCTTGACCTCAGGGTTAAGGTCGACCTTTTGGGTCAACGTCGACCTCAACCCTGGCCCAGGGTCCAAATTTCAAGTTTCCAAGGTTTTCGGATGTCGGGCTTTGGAAAGATTTAATTCCCACTTCCGGGTCAGCTGTTTCGGTCTCCGAAGTAACGACTATTAAAATTATATTTAATATAGGTCCACTTCTAGGGGTATAGGCCTAATTGGAATTTAATTCTCCTATGTTGGCCTCTCTAGAAGATTGTTCCCTAGATTTGTATATAAGGAAGCTTTTCTCCTCTCATTTGCTAGAAGACATAAGAAGATAAAAGAAACCGATTGAAGGATAATCTATGCATGATGTACCAAAATCATTCAAGCATTCAAACATTCAATTCATCAAGGAGATCCATTGGTAGCCATTGAAGGATTCAAACTCTATGGAGCCCTCTTGTTGAATATTTCTCCATCCACATCCATTCAAGTTTCTTCCTATTCCGAGATCCATTTAAGATTGGTGTTGATGATCTGAAGACAATTGATTTGAGACATCCTACATTCTACATTCTATATTCTAAATCCATTTGTAGCTTTCATACTTGTGGATCCAAGGATTCGAATCCTCCACAAGGGTTTCTATACAAGCAAGGTGAATTTGTTCATTTAATTTGTTTGTCTCTTCAATTTCAATTATATTTTAAGGTTAATTCCAAAACCGGGGTTTGACCAAGGCAAACCCCTCCCCCCTAACAAACAAAACCATTTTTCTTGAAGGTATAGGTACGGGACAGCGAATTACAGAGCATATTAGGATATCCTTTTTGGCCAACTTTAAGGTTCCGCGAACAGAATTTCCGTTGGAGTAGTGCCGGTCAAGGTCGACATAAAGGGGTGCAATTGCGCCCCCGCATTTGGGTCAAGGTCAACCTTGCTCAGAAAAGAAAAATATTTTTGGGTTTTGTAGATCTCACAGTTTCGGTTTAGGATCGCGAAAATCAATAGTTTCTGAGATCGTTTGACAAGGTTTTCAGCATATTCTCTTTCGGAGATAAGTACTTTTTATTTCTTCATTTCAATATTAGTCTTCTAGATATACTTTTCAAATATTTTCAATTGCTCTTTCCTAAACCCTCTCTTTGTAGAGGTGAGGGAGAAGTTAACCCAAGCCATTTATCTCCTTTGTATAGATCACGAATCGACACTTACCTTTGTGTTAATCGGGTCTCATTGCAGGATAAATCTTGGTATTCTTCCTGTCCTCTGTATAGAGTGTGGATCCACTTTCACACTATACAAGAAGTATAGTATAGCATGAGAAGAGAGAACCTTTTGAACAACATGTATCCTCCTAGCTAAGGAGAGTAAATCTGTTTGCCATTTTTGATGTTTCTTTTCAATTTTTGCATATAACCATTCCCACATATCTTTAGTATAGGGGTTGATAGCAAAAGGAATCCCCAAATACCTGTTAATACAGTAAGGTCCAGCCCATCCCCACCCTTTAGAAGCCAGCCATGAGGGAGGAGCCTCAGACCATCCAATCACTGCTGACTTGTGGGGAGCAATTCTTGCACTAGAGGCTTCGCAGAAGAATACGACTCTATCCACACCAAGATCAAAATTACTTTCACTAAGCTCTATGAACAATGCTATATCATCGACAAATCGAGCATTTAATAGTTCATCATTATTAGGAAGCTTAATGCCCTTGACAGGGGTCGAAGATTGTAGGCTCTCAAAATATAGTACAATGCATCTGCTACAAGAACAAGTAATGCTAGGGTAATGGGGCAACCCTGACGGATTGATCTCTGCAACACAATTGGTTCAGATAACATGAGATTGATGTCAATGATAGTAGAAGAATCTTTGAACAAGATCTCTATCCATTGACAAAAGTATGAGGGAAAACCAAAGGCTTTCAACATACCCATGACAAAAGGCCATTCAACCCTGTCATATGCCTTTTCAAAATCCAACAGAATCATAGTTGTGTGCTGACCATCTTCTTTAGCCCAATGCATAGATTCCTAACTTGTGATGAGGTTTTCTAGGATGTATTTGCCTTGAATAAAGCCAGTGTGGGTAACTGAAATAATTTTCCCCAGGAGGCCAATGATCCTATTAGCTAATAGTTTGGCAATGATCTTATAAGATAGGTTAAGAAATGTTATAGGTCTCCAATTTTTTACTTGTTTCTTATCTGCTTCCTTAGGCAGAAGTTTGATCACTCCCTTGTTAATGTGCTCACCGAAGGATCCATTTAGAAAGGCCTACTTTAAAGATAATACAATTCCATGGCCACCCACTCTATGTTGGCTTTATAAAACTCAATAGGGAGACCATCTAACCCTGGTGATTTATCATTTGCTAGAGATTTAATGGTGGATTCAATCTCAGTGATTGAGATCTCTTGCGACAATTGAATAACATCTATCGCATCAATCTTCTTGGGAATTAGTTTGTGGCATTGTTGCAAAATTCCATAATTTTCTTTTGTAAACTCAGAGGTGAAGAGGTTAGAGTAAAAACAAAAAAATGCTTTTCTTATAACCTCTGGTTCATTAGAAATGTTGTTCTCAATTGAGACTTCTTCAATCTGAATTTTTTTCTGCTTATTCTTAAATGATGTTAAAGAAATACTTTGTCCCTTTGTCTCCCTCTTTGATCCAGTTCATCCTCGCCCTAATACTTTGTCCTTTAAACTTATAGTTCTGAATCCTTGTCAACTTAGCCTTGGTATTAATTACTTCTTGGACCTCATCATTTTATTACCTCTCTTACTTGTCTGAGATTGATTTTCAATGATAATCTTGGGAGCAATCGGAGAGTGATCAGAAATGGTGGCCGGGGTCACCACCACCGGGTTGCAATTATCAGCCACATCAAAAGAGAACAAGGACCCTCCACATATATTGCTACCGAGTTTGGTTATTGCACCAAGTGTACCAAATACCCTTGGAAGTATCTTTCTTTTTCTCTAGGGGATCAAAAAGGCTTAGATATCTTTTGCATTTTGCCCAGAAAAAATGTTTATTTCCTTTCCAATCTTGTCTTATGCCACCCTATTTGTCTTTTCGGTGCTCAATCATATTGAAATCACCAGCAAGGATCTAGTGAGCCTTAGGGAGGGAGGAGGCGAACCAACCCCATAACTTAGCTCTATCCCTATAATTGTTTGGGGCATTAATATTGCAGATGCCAATAATATTACCATGATAGTTTAGTGTGATCCAGCAAGCTCTGTTGCATGGAGAGGTATTAGAATCAACCACCAAGTCAGAAAGGTCAACAAATATAGCTACCCCCCCTTTTCCTCTTTCATGATTAGATACAAAGTATTTTGCATCATTCCAGATAAAGCTAAGAGTGGTGGTAGCCTGATATCCAATGGCCTTAATTTCTTGCAAACAAATCACATCTTTATATTTCAATTTGTTGCACCAATCCCTTACTACAAGTTTCCTATCTCACATCTCCAAGCCCCTCACATTCCAACTTGCAAGGTGTAAGGTTGTTGATTATTTTGAGAAGAGTTTTTTAGGTTCCTGTATAATCTATTGAAACATTTTGGGATCTCACCATCCTTTTTGGTTGCAACCTTGCAACCCCCAGAGATGGATGGTCGATCATAAGTCTTTCTCTTTTTTTTTTCTTTAAAACTTCTGTGAAAGGTGGGGAATCACCTTTAGGAGGGGCATCACACATTTCAATTTCAATGGTAACAATGGCCACCTCATTCCCAACCACCTTTGTAAGCACATTAGCTGCATATGTGTCTGAGGTTTTCTTATAATTTTCAGCCCTTTCCGTTATTGTGGCGAGGGCAAGCTGTTGGGCATTGGCCCTCTTTGGTTCATTAGACCCATTGAGGGTATCATGTTGAACCTCCCTATGCACCTCATTCTTGCTTGAGGAATTGACTAGGATAATTTCCAGATCATCTTCAAAAAAGGGTTACTCATAGAAACTGTAAAATTTCCGGGGCCATCTACCATTTCACAAGAACCAACCACTTTTTCCGCAGCAAGGCTATTGCCCTTTGTCCCGGTTTCTTGTCCAATTTTCTTAATGACATAACTACTATTATCCTTTACACAGATTCTGGGCAGGCTTCTCATTAACCACATTGAAGGACTCATTGTTAGGCTTCTTAAGGACATGGCAGTCTCTTCTATTGTGGCCATTACGCTTGCAATGAAAGCAAGCATTAAGGTTCCCTAAAGTCTCGATGTCCAAACATACCGACTCATCTTCAAACTGCAAGGAAATCTTTTCCGGTATGTCAATTTTCGAATTTAGGGCAATCAACACCCGGGTATTCAAGTGTGGCAGGGTAACCCTAGACTCCTCTATCTGCAACACGTTACCAAGTGGCTTCAGAATTTGTGGAAGGAATGGCCAATACTCGGTAGGGAGATTCTTGTCCTCTAACCAGTTAGGGGTTGACTTGGCAATCACTTGGCTCCTGTCTCCTTTTGGGGACCAAGGAAATGACCGGAATAGGGTTTGCTCTACGTTCCAAAATCCTTTCTTAAGCACTCTTTCCTGCATTTCATATGATTTAGAAACAACAACAACAAAAAGCCCTTTGTGCATCATTCGACAAAAAATAACATAAATGCCCAGCTTTTTGCCCCACACATTTGCAATCCATTCATCAAAAACTTCCTTGAAGGCAGAGTAGTGGAATCCATACAAGCGAAAAAAATTGATAGATTTTTCAATCTATTCTGCTCCCTCTTTATGGCTTTCACCATGTCCACATTAGGAGACAAGGAAAGGACTTTCAACATAAGCGGAGAAGGCTTACCATTTTCTCCCCTTCTGGCGTCTCTATTTCCGACGAGGCTTCCATCTCCACTTCCATTTCTGCCGGGCCCCAATAGTCGCTCTGGTTCCATTTTGTCGACGACCAGGACCCCTCCATTAAACTCTGCAGTATATGGACAAACCACAATCTCCTCCTCTGCAGATAAAACTGATTTGTATGAGGATTTCGACGGTTGGACTTTTCCTCTTTCAACAATTTCTTCACATTTCTTTTGCATACTAGTATCCCCATCTTTAGTAAGGTTAATTTCTTCCTCCATTAATACTGGCATGCATGGATTAATGACACCCAGAGGCACCAAGAACGAGCTAAAGGCTACGGTCGCGAAAAATCACACGTAGGGGAAACCAAGAAAGATCAATAAACACACACAAAAAAAGGACTAGAGCAAACCGCAAGCAAGAAAGGACACCGAAGCACACAAAAACCACCAAACCAAGAATGTGGCCGAGTGCACAGAAGCCAAAGGCGGATGACTCAGGTGCAACCTCAGGGATGATGTATCATTCCCAAGGACGCACTTGCAGAGCTCGTTTTTCCAGCTCACCAATATATATATATTATTGATAATCAGAATTATATATATATACCTATATATACACCTATATATTCAAACACACACACACATATATACACACACACACCTATATATATGTACCTATATATATACACACCTATATATTCACTATATATATACCTCTTAATATGTATATATATTTATTTTAATACATATTATTAACCAGCTTTGTGCTATATATATAAATCAATTTGTTATAAATATATATATTACACAATGTACATATGTATATAATTCTGATTTATTATTACTACATATATATGCTACATATTTATACATGAAGTATATCATATAATTCAGATTGTAATATTTTATAGGCAGTATACATCCTGTACATAATTACCATTACTATGGAGTGATTTCTTTCCTCACTCCACTCTTCCTTGAAGAGTATCAGATATATTTATAAACTCTTTCTTTTTTATGGTATATATACTCTCTTATTTATTTTATGAAGGCCTGCTTTGTTTCTCATCCATTCCATGCTAGCCATTCCTCCTCCTTCCTCGGGCGATAAACCCATTACCATAATGTATCTTGCTGAGTGAGAAGGCGGGTTGCATTCTAAAGACATATCTTATGCTTCCATATCCTTTCACTATGTATTCGTACCATTTCATGAATGCTTGATTTATAGGCTTCATGCCTCTTCATTAAGAGTAATGATCGTATTTTTTTTCCTTGTTTGATGCATCATATATTCTTTAGGCGGCGACTAACTCTAATATTTGAATTCCTATAGAATAATATAATTATTTCCCTTTTTCCCAAGGAGACCATATTGACGTTGTGAGGGATCTTGGAGACCTACGACCATTCTACAATGGTGATTTACCACTGATATTCCTTAATTTGATTAATGATATCGACATCCTCTTCAATTGTACTGGCGTAGCATTTAGTTGAAACTACTATTCATTATATTAAATGCTACTCCATCTACGCCACCGACTATCCCTGGTCTTATCTGTATTGTATACGAAAGTCACACTTTGATTAACGGATTGTTGTTATTATCTTAGTCAAACTCTTTAACAATTAATCCTTGTTTTGTATTCGACAATCTTATAACTCTTCTTGATGTTTGTCTTATTTGTTTATTGGATTTGATCCTGTCATTATAGATATTCAATTTTAGGCATACCGTCGATGTTAATCATTAATAGTATCGATCAGGTTGTAGATGAATATATTGCTTCTGCATGAGTCAAGGTGATTGGATATCATTATGGTCTTATGCCGATGCTCGAGACATTCTATTACATTATAATTTATAATTAATTACTTATTTATTTCTATTTTAGATTTCTTATTATTATCATTTATTAAATCCTATTTCATAGATGGGACATCACAGTCCATCCTTCCCCAAAATTTCTTGTCCTCAAGCAATTATATATTTTATCCTTATGATTTCATAGTGGTAACTTAAGACATGTTTTCTCTCAAGATGATCATCAGACTATCCCATAATGGTGCCAATTGAATTTGCCAACCATGTTTGCATGATAGCATGCCTCAAATTCATCTCTCTCTAGTTGTTCTCTTATTCTATATAAACCTAAGTACAACCAAACATAGAGTATACACTTGAGAATTTGAAATATATGTATGAATATATGAAGACACAAAGCATACATGAAGTATACACATTAATGCATGAAGACACAAAGCAAAAACATATTAAACATATTATACATATTATACACAAAGTACACACATTGTTAGATTGCTTCGTATTGACTAGAAATATTTCATCAAGTAATTTAATGGATTGATAGAAAATATATTACAAAGAATGATAAATGTGTCATTCATATTCAATGATGGTTTAGTCTGGTAGGAAAGCCTCGAGAGGGTGCCTGTAAACTGCTCAACCCAACTAAGCCCAAGAGCGCGCAACATCCATCTGTGACAACTCACCTCTTGGTCCACAAAAGGTAGGAACTTCCCACTATCACAATTCCATCCCTTGAGGTGGCCTACTTAGCTTGGGAGAACCGGTAAACTACAATTCCCTAACTTACTTCCTCCATTAATTCTGATTAATTACAAGGTAAGATACATACACCATAATTTAGGTAGTTTTTTTTTATAATCTATTTCTAATATTTATAACTCATTTTTTATATAATCTTATTGACAATAATTCAAGTGTATGTGTTTGTATATTTCAATTCCTTCTCGTTGACTAGGATGAATCCTTGTTTTATCCTTTTTTTGTCTACAGGATGGCAGGATCATGCTCTGATACCACTTGTAATGTCCCCAACTATAGAAGGCTGTCAATTTCCAGTAATTAACACACATTACTATGCAACCCAATCAATTCAAATTAAGAAGACCATGAATTAATTCATAATACATTTGATATTTAACATATTTAAGCTCCTATTCTTTACTTCTCTCCTAAACTCAACCCTATAAAGGATGTGGATTTACTTGTCGTAGGGTGCTTGACACCAATCTACAAGTAGGTTCCCTCAAGGCTTTAGGACCCCGTCTCTATCCCGTCTTGGGATTCACGTACCTTGTGCGGTTTTACTCCGCCTCTCCCTGCACAACACCAACCTTTCCTCTAAGGGGCTATAGCAAGAGATTAAAGAGTAGGCTGTGAATAGATTAATAACTCATGTATTACGAATATATGCATATTAACTCTGATTAATAATAACATATATAATATATATATATGTACACACACCTCTTAATATGTATATATACACCTCTTAATATATATATATATATATATTTTAATACATATTATTAACCAGCTTTGTGCTATATATAAATTAATTTACTATAAATATATTAATTACACAACATACTATGCATATAATTCTGATTTTATTATTACTACATATATATGCTATATGTTTATACATGAAGTAGATCATATAATTTAGATTGTAATATTTTGTAGGCAATATATATCCCGTACATGTTTACCATTATTGTGGAGTGATTTCTTTCCTCACTCCACTCGTCCTTGAAGAGTATCAGATACATGTATACTCTTTCTTTTTTATGGTATATATACTCTCTTACTTATTTTATATAAGCCTGCTCTGATTCTCATGTATTCCACGCTAGCCATTCCTCGTCCTTCCTCGGGTGATCGACCCGTTACCATTATGTTCTTGCTGACTGAGAAGGTGGGTTGTATTCTAAAGACGTATCTTACGCTTCCACATCCTTTCACTATGTATTCGTACCATTTCATGAATGCTTGATTTTTAGGCTGCGTGGCTCTTCATTAAGAGTAATGATAGTATTTTTTTGTCCTTGTTGTCTGATGCATCATATATTCTTTAGGCGGCGACGAACTCTAATATTTCAATTCCTATAGAATAATATAATTGTTTCCATTTTGACCAAGGAGACTATATTGACGTTGTGAGGGATCTTGGAGACCTACGACCATTCTTCTACAATGGTGATTTACCGCTGATATTCCCTAATTTGATTAATGATATCGACGTCCTCTTCAATTATACTAGCGTAGCATTTAGTTGAAACTACTATTCATTATATTATATGCTACTCCATCCACGCCACCGACTATCCTTGGTCTTATCTGTATCGTATACGAAAGTCACACTTCGACTAACGGATTGTTGTTATTATCTTCGTCGAACTCTTTGGCAATTAATCCTTGTTTTGTAGTCGAAAATCTTATAACTCTTCTTGATGTTTGTCTTATTTGTTTATTGCATTTGATCCTTTCATTATAGATATTCAATTCCAGGCTACTGTCGATGTTAATCATTAATAATATCGATCAGGTAGTAGATGAATATATTGCTTTTTCATGAATCAAGGTGACCAGATATCATTATGGTCTTATGTCGATGCTCGAGACATTCTATTACATTATAATTTATAATTAATTAATTATTTATTTCTATTTTAAATTTATTATTATTATTTATTAAATCCTATTTCATAGATGGGACATCACATTCTCTTGTATCCTTTAGAGTGGTTTATGTAGCTTGCATTGTATTATGGTGTGTTTTTTATTCTGTAGTGTTTAGAATTTCTATGTAAGTCTTCTTTGGTATGAGATATGTTATTTCTATTGCTTTCTACTTTTTCCATTTTTTTGCTTGGATGGGTTGTGGGGGATATTCTTCTCTTTAGCTACCCTCTCTCAGGTTGTAGTTAACTTGCACTCTATTAATTGACTTTTTCCATTGTAAATGTCAATTAAATTTGCTTCTTTATACAATTATGTGTTTTTTGGGGAGTATATTACATATGAGCAGGTCTGCGTAGTTGTAATGTCCCCAAATGGGGCTCTTAAAACATTTGCAAACTTTATAATGTTTTGTAGATATGAAAATTGAAAATAAAATATGAAAATGCCTATGTTCCACGACATTTGTGGAATAGCAGGATACGTGTTTTGGAGATTGCAGTCCAAGGGCATTTTTTGCAGATCACAGAGGGATGAGAGAGAGAGAGAGAGAGTAATGTACTGAAGTCACCCGACGACAAATACCCGAGGGCAAGTACTTGACGATAATGTAATCGAGGCAAAATACCCGAGGGTAGTGTATTTGAGGGCAAGTATCTGACGATAATGTTCCTGAGGGAAAATACTTGACGACAATGTACCCGAGGGAAAATGTCTGGGGGCAATGTACTCGAGGGAGAATGTCTGAGGGCAATGTACCTAAGGGCAAGTATCCGACGACAATGTACTTGAAGGCAAATACCCAATGACAATGTACTCGAGGGAAAATACCTGACGACAATGTACTCGAGGGAAAATCCCTTTGACACCTTCGACCCTCAGTCTTCGGCACTCGACACCCTTCAACTCCGGATGGCAATGTTCCACTCGTATGGCAAAGTATACATACGGTAAGTAGGTGTCACCCGTACAACAAGGTACCCGTGTTGGCAGAATAATTGTATGTACAGGTTGTCATGTAATAAAGTATTATGTTAATCTAGGTTGTTAGTAACCAAAGGGTTAGACAGTTACGACGCGACGTTTCGGTCGTGTCCCTTCGGATGTTATATGTATGAACTTATTCCCTTGATGAAGATACGATGGCGATGTACGAAAACTCTTATGATTACATTAATACAATAGTCTGTTATATTACATGCTGAGTATGTGACTGTGTCTATGCAATTACTATCTGTTACCCTGAGAGGGAAAACATCTGGCGCCGCTGCCTAGATGTACTCGGATGGCGTGTAGAGACAATGGGCTTACCACTCAGAGAACTTAATCCAGAAGCCGACGACGCTCGGACGGAACTATACAAGGGAGAAGATAGCCAGACCCGGGAATTCAAAATCCTGTTGCAAGTAGCCGTAGAAACTTACGTCCGTCGAGAAGCCACCAACGAAGAAGTTCCAGCGAGTGCTGTGTGGGCGGCGATCGAGGTTATCCCTGCATCCAACAGACTGCTCAACCACCTTCCTCGGTTGCTAGCACAAGCGCTGCTTGCACAACGTGCTTGTCAGGAGGAAATTGCCCGCGAGGAACACCGTTAAGAAATCCTACGCGCGTACCACGCTTGAGAGCACCTCTGCCGTCGTCAGGAAGAAGGCGATGACAACCATCGCGGCTGCTGAAGTATGAACGGAAGAGGGAAGGGAACACAAACAATTGTAATGCGACTGTAATGCAATTGGAAATGTTGTAAATCAACATGAATAAATAAAAAATAAAATGTTCCTTTGATTGTAAGGCAATGTTTTTTATTCAGTCTTGATGCCCAACACTCTAAATAAGGATAGAAATAAGAAAGTAATAGATGAGGAAGGGGAGGCCGCACACACGGCTCTGATCTCCGCACAGCAACGTGAACGTCGGTATAGGCTAAGGCAACTTGCCAAAGACTAGCTTGCCGGAAGGTTGCCCGAAGGGAACCTCGGAAGTGGTACGGAGGGTGCACAGGCCGACGAGGAGTTCACTTCGTCGGAACAACGGAGAGTGCAAAGTAGGGAGGAATTACTCGAGGAAACACGATTGAGAAGAATCTTCCTCCAAGGAGAGAGAGATCGGTTTGAGGAGGGTCTAACCCGTACACCAGGTGCAGAGAAACAAGCCGGCAGGGAGGACGGTACTGTTGAAGGTGCTACGGACGCACAGGCAGACCCTCCGTTGGAACCAAGAACTCCACACAGTGCGGTCCCATTAGTCACGCAATTGCCGCAAGGGCAAGTGCCACCAAACCACAATACACACAGTACTCAAGGAAGTGCGGGTACGAGTGCTGGCACAGGAGGTGCCAGAGCACTGAATCCACTGCGGACAACCATGGCGGCTAGTAAACAAAAATTACCCAAGTTCATGGGCCAAACAAAGGAGGATCCGGTTCGGCATTGTCGAACCTGTGAGACCATATGGGCTGCCAATGGGGCTACCGACCAGGACGAATGGATTCGCCAGTTCCCTGCAACACTAAGGGAGGGAGCCATTGACTGGTACTCTGATGTAGACAAAACAGGCCTGACGACATGGAATGATGTGAAAAAGGCCTCCTAGACAGAATTTCAGTTGTTAAGAGATGACAATGAGATTCTCGCAGAGATTTACAATACCAAGCAAACGAAGAGTGAGTCTGTCCGTGCCTACGGACGACGACTGAAGGAACTTATTGGGAAGATGGAGTTCGCCCCAGCAGACGAACTCAAGAAGAGGTGGTTCGTGGAGGGACTCAAAGCTTCCCTTCGGAAGAAAATGAAAATTGTCCCGCTCACGTCATATAGTAACGCGGACAACCGTGCAATGGCCTTGGAGAGCGAGTGTAAGACCTCCAAGAAGACTAAGTCTTCCGATGATGAATCGAAGACAAAAAGCAGCGAGGGCGAATCTAGTAAGAAAGTGTTGGCCCTACAAAAAGACCTGGAACGAATGATGAAAGAACTGAAGGCCACTAAGGGGAGCTCGAGCAAGACAGAGGAAGACACTGTGTGGTGCACGGATTGCAAGGAAGCGAGCCACACAAAAGGTTCTTGTCCCAAGAAAGCCTTTTGTGACATCTGCCAAATTGCGGGACATTCCACTAAAGAATGTCCGTACAACCTAAGGGCAAGAAATCAACAAGTGCTCTACACTCAGGAGCAACCCTCCACGATCGGAACTGGCGGACAACAACATGGTGCATCATCCGGCGGGTACAAAAACAACTGCTGGGGAGGCCGAGGCAACAATGAGAACAAGCCATGGATCCAATATGATGCGAAGGCGAGACCCATGATGCAGTGCAGAAGCTGTAATCAATGGGGACACTTTGCCCGTGACTGTTACCCTGAGAGGGAAAACAACCCGTACGGTGATTGGAACTTCCCCCAATGGTGTATGTTTTGCACATACAGAAAAGTAGGCCCACACAATTCCAAACACTCCGTACGACAACGTAGGTTGTTACTTAATTATGAAGGATCCAATTGTAGATAATTCCTGCGCTAATAATATTATTGGAGACACAAGAATGAATCATCAACGCAGAGTATACACCATCAACAACATTGAATGACCAAGAACTAGATATTTGTATTTCGATTTACAAGAATATAACTCAAGAGTACATCAAATTTGTCTTCAACTGAAGACTTCACAGAGACCACATGCAGAATTGGACGAGGAGTGACTCCCACCAAAACTGCGAATGCCAGAATAGGGAGGATCTTGCGCCTTCGAAATTGCGAACAACACTGAATTTCAACTAGAATTGCAAATACATAAGAAATATAAAACTTCACCATGCTACCTATGGTGCTAGCCAATGTCTGATAAAGGCCTCCACGAAGTTTTTCGAAAGTTACAATGGTTCGACATAACTCTAGTTATTATTTTATTTTATAATTAAATTAATTTATTAAAGTAGTTTGTATGATATAATTCAAATTTGGGACCACTTAATAAATTAATTTAATTAAATCACTTCCGGTTTATTGGGGACAATACAGAGAGATTTCCACAAGATAATGAACAACCGTATAACAATAGCAATGTAACATGACAATGTTAAAATGATGTTGGATGATGTTTTGCATAAGCTTGGATGCCAACCATGTTCCAGAAACAAATTATCTTTTTTGCGACTGACAATAATGAATATGATTGACTCTAAAACCATATCAAGAATTTCAAAGTCTGATGTTTTTTTTAACAATGAAATTAGAAATCCAAATTATTTCTTTTAATACTATGTACACACACACACACATATATATATTTATATTTCTGTTATAACTTATACTACAGTTGCTGTCACTTCTGTTGATCAATTTAATTGCTTTTATAGTGTTGCCATGATATATTCATTGCTTCTGTTATGTTGCTGTCATAATATCTTTAAAAGTCTTTTCTAATGTTGTGAACTATTGTTTTCTAAAAACATTATTTAAAATTGCTTTTCAATAGGGGATGCCTGGCTGTCACCGGGAAGGCACATCAAAGATGTCCCTAACTGGCTCAGGGATGGCCAGATATCCTGATGTGTTTCCTGCTGCCCCCTATCTTCGGAATGTGTTTGTGGGATGTTTGCGCATTATCTCAGTTTGGGGGTGTAATGTCCTCTCTCCGAAAGAAGATTTAATAAATAGATGATAATATTAAATATAAATTAATAAATAGATAAATAAGAATATAGTACAATTATAATATAATTACAATATAAATATACGATAATATTAAAATAATAATAAACCATAATAATAATTTTTAAATAAATAATTAAAAAATAAAATAAAATAATAATAATAATAATAAAATTAAAATGTAAAAGAATAAAAATAAAAATAAAAATAAAAAAAATTATAAAATAATAAAATTAGAATATAACATAATTAAACTTAGTTAAGTTAATGAAGGGTCAAAAGGCATGAAAGGAAAAGTTGTGACTCCCTCAAACATGAGATGTAAAAAGGGAGAAGAGAACTTCATTCGGAAGGGGGGTAGAAAGGAAGAAAAGAGCTTAGGAATTAATAAAGGTCGTGACTCTTCCAAAAGGGCAACAATGATGAAAGGTTGTGACTCTTCCAAAGGGCAACCATGATGATGGGTTGTGACTCTTTTAAAGGGTGGTAATTCTGAAAGGTTGTGACTTTCGAAGGGTAGTAAATCTAAAAGGTTGGACTCTTCCAAAGGGGCATCAATGATGAAAGGTTGTGAATCTTCCGAAGGTCAACAATAATGAAGGGTTGTGACTCTTTTAAAGGGTGGTAATTCTGAAAGGCTGCGACTCTTCCAAAGGGCAACAATGATAAAGTTTTGTGACTCTTCCAAATAGTAGTAATTATAAAAAGGTTGTTACCATTGTAAAGGGCAGACATGATGGAGAGGTGTAACTCTTCTGGACATTGGAAGATATGAAGGGAGGATGTTTCATTTGAGGGACATGGAAGGGAGAGAAATTCGGGGAATAATATATTACTCTCAAAGGCAACAATGAAAAGTGGTGACTAAATTCTAATGAAAGGTGGTGACCTTTTTAATAAAGTATAAAGGAGATTTCATTCCAAGCCAAAAAGGAGGAGCAACAATAAAAAGATTATTATTCAAATTTTGAGAGCAAAGGCAAAGTAAAACGTGATCCCGAAAGGGGACATTACAGGGGGGACGACCCCTAAAGTTTCCGAAGGTTAACAATAATGAAGGGTTGTGACTCTTTTAAAGGGTGGTAATTCTGAAAGGCTGCGACTCTTCCAAAGGGCAACAATGATAAAGTTTTGCGACTCTTCCAAAGAGTAGTAATTATTAAAAGGTTGTGACCATTGTAAAGGGCAGACATGATGGAGAGGTGTAACTCTTCTGCACATTGGAAGATATAAAGGGAGGATGTTTCATTTGAGGGACATGGAAGGGAGAGAAATTTGGGGAATAATATATTACTCTCATAGGCAACAATGAAAAGTGGTGACTCAATTCTAATGAAAGGTGGTGACCTTTTTAATAAAGTATAAAGGAAATTTCATTCCAAGCCAAAAAGGAGGAGCAACAATAAAAAGATTATTATTCAAATTTTGAGAGCAAAGGCAAAGTAAAAAGTGATCCTGAAACGGGGACATTACAGGGGGACCGGCCCCTAAAGTTTCCCCATCCCCAAAGTGCCTCAAGTGTCGTGGATGAGAATTGGAAAGGCGAGGATGTGTTCCCATGTAGCACTGGAAAATGCTGATCGTTTTTGCTAATTTCTAGAATATTTGTTTATAAATACCAAAACTTAAATATGGAATTAAAATTCTATACTAACCTGGCAATTTATGACAATTTTTAGAATATAACACTTGCTTTAAATATGAGAAATGAATGCAAATTTAAATCCTAATCCTATGCTAACTGCATGCTCAGATCTAATTAAAAATCAGAATATCAGTACATCCTCTTCCTTGTATTTAATCAGTGTATGAAAATATAATAAACATGCTTGAAACTTACTTTGTTATTTTAAATGCCAAATTCAAAAGCTGTACCATATGCCAATATACTCGAAGCAACTACTTAAATACAAAATATAATTAATTTTAAGTCTGACTGTACGTGGTACTACAATAAAGTTATTCAAGGATGCAAACAAATCCAAAGCCTGTGTAAGGTGGACCCCATCATTCACTGAAGCTATGATTTAATTCAAGGCTGGGGAAATATTAAATGGCTGTATTAATGCAACCTGTGCTTGTATTGATGGCAGGTTCCTGCAAGGGATTCCCAATGCAGCATACAAATATTAGCCGCCCTTGGTAATAGTATGCTACGATCTTACATCCAAAGGGCTACACTTCACATTAGTACAGCTGCCTTAGAAATTAGTGAGCAATAATGTGATTTGCAAAATATTTCCTACTGATGTAATTATGATTAAATCATCAAATAGCAATAAAACGATAATACGAATCCAGCAAGTTAATATTAAGTTTTAGCATTCACAATCGATATAACTATAACATATTGAAAAGTATGGGAAATTTATTAAAAAACAGCAGCACTATACAAATGAGTCTAAAATCCCAATGATGCCGCTGATTTGAAATTTGTTTGCAAATGTAATAGTTCTCCAGCTGAAGCACAATTGTGATCCTTGTATAGAATCGTCCAAATGGAGACGAGGATTTCTGTCCTCGAATCCAAAGAGATTCCAAGAGAGGTTTTTTTCCTTGTAAATTTCCAACCATGCAACTTGAAATTTGAAATTTGAAAATGATGAAGATGAATAAGGATCATCAATAATGAACCTTGACTTCTCTTTTGTAGGTGCTTTTCCTCGTGCGCTCTAATTATTTTAATTTTTTAATGTATTGTGTTTTTTCTTCCTATTTAAAAAGTACTTTTAAATTACATACAAGTGCCCCTTTCTTAATTATATTTTAAATAAATTGGTAAAGGCACTTAAAAAAAATATCTAAGTGGTGATTTTCAAAAATGAAATAATTGGGCATGCTTATTTATTTTGGAAAAGGGACAACAAGAAATGAAGTCAAAAATAGCTAGTCACTCATAAACCCTTACAACCTGTATGCTGAAATTTGTTAACATTTTCCATTCTGATTCTTATTATGGTTCATAATAATGTAGGTAGTACAATTGCGGAAGGCATGTAGCCATCCTTACCTTTTTGGCGGTGTGGAACCAGAGCCATTTGAAGAAGGTGAACACCTGGTTCAGGTATTATTAATGACTTGCCGAATAATTGATTGATATAATGATACTCTTTTCTTCTAGAGGTGTTGTTAAGTAATTGCTGCTCAGTTGACTGAGGACATTGATTTTCAAACTCAAAATATGCTGTCTTGTATATCTGTAAAATCAGGCAAGTGGGAAACTCCTTATTCTGGATGCTCTACTTCAGAAACTGCATTCAAATGGTCACCGTGTTTTGATTTTTGCTCAAATGACCCGTACGCTAGATATTCTTCAGGTTCAATTCCCCTTTTGCCAAAGGATTCTGAGCTGTTTATGAATAGTTTGACTCAAAAATCAAAATTTCTTCTGTTTATGATCTACAAGCTATCTTTACTACAATTTGAGTGAGTTATGCACCTACAATTGATTAACATATTATTTAGTCTTCCACCTTCAAAATATCTTCATTTCCATGTATCTAGGATTACCTGGAGCTGCGAAGGTATTCTTATGAGCGCCTTGATGGTTCAGTGAGAGCTGAGGAGCGCTTTGCAGCAGTGCAGAGCTTTAGTGGAAAATCTTCAAGAGTGCAAGAGGCCAGTGGCATTGAGAGCTCTGATGATGACACTAACAAGGCATTTGTGTTCCTTATATCAACTCGAGCTGGTGGTGTTGGCTTGAATCTTGTAGCAGCTGATACAGTTAGTATATGTGCAATTTCATGTTGAAAGTTATTTGATTTTGATCTGCGTTATGGTTCTATTTCTAAACTTTGGAAGCAACAATCTTCAATAAGAAATGTCTTTTTGGTTTTAATACTAGATATGTATTAGTTGGATCAGAAATCCTTTTGACTATCACTACAGGAGGATTTGTGTTTTTTTAATTCTTTAGATTTCATTTTATAATAACACAAGATTTGAACTGACTTTGTAATTATTTTATGAACCTAAATTATATTTTTAACTCTTTTCAAGTCAAAATATATCATGTAATTGTTGATAGTTTGCTTTAAATATCTAACTTGTCTTTTCTCTTTAAATTATCAAAGTACAAAATGGAAGGCATTGCTGATGTCTATTTTATATATGCTGTAAATTTTTTTTTTCATTTATTTTGCATTCTTGAAGTTTGTTCGAGTTTTATCCTTGTCAGTTATCAACAATCTTATGAATATGGTGTCTGTTATAATTGAATCATCATTACGTTTTTGACTAAAATATGCTCAGGAAGATAATCTATAAATGTTTGATGGAAACAGTAGTCTAGATTCTCACATCAGAATTTGTTTTATGACTGAAAATAAACCATCATACTTTGGAGCATGCATAGTGTCATAGTAATGTGGACTGATCTAACTTATCAGAATTTTTGCTTATGAAATTTACAGTTAACAATTTTAAGTTGATTTTGTTTTGGTTTAACAGCTCTATTTCTTTATTGTGTCTGTGTTGTAACGTTTGGTTTACATTTTAATTAGTTGTCAAGTTGTGTCTGTTTATTGCAGGTGATTTTTTATGAGCAGGACTGGAATCCACAGGTTGACAAGCAAGCATTGCAGCGTGCTCATCGCATAGGTCAGCTGCATCATGTCTTGGCATTAAGTATTGTGACAGAAAACACAGTTGAGGAGGTACTTGCATTTGTAGATTCCAAGTTTCAACAAAGCCAGCTCTTCTTTTGTTTCCAAAGTTTCAAAGATCCATTGAGTTAACAAATTTTGTGATTTGGACTATGCATATAGGCAAGCTGATACAGGCTTGTGACAGGTCATTATGTGCAGGGCAAAACGAAAATTGCAACTTACTCGCAATGTTATTGGTCATGATGATTCTGATCTGGGAGAAAATGGAACTGAGGATCCATCAAGCAATGATTTAAGGTCCATGATAATTTATGGCCTGCACAAATTTGATCCTTCAGAAGATCTAGAAAAGAACTCAAATGAAACCAGCTATACTGAGATGAAAAGTATGGCTGAAAAGGTTTTGGGCACACGACTTCATGGTTCCACGAACATGGTTGATGAAAGGTTTAAAATTGATTCTCAAGGGAGGACAGGAATTGACTCCATTTACTTTTATGATGGTAATGATGTTTCTTCAGAAACATACATTGAGACAGATTCAAACCATGATAAAAATGCTGATGAAGTTGTATTCGAGTCATGGATGGACAGAGCAAAGGATGTACTGTTGAATGATCAGTTGGTTAATGATGCAAGAGGAAGAAATCGGGCATCTTTTAATGCTGAGTTAGAGGAAGCTAGAGCTGAGAAGAGAAGAAAAATAGAAGATAAAAAGCTTGCTAAATGGAAAGCTCTTTGCTATAAGTCGCTGGCAGTTGAAGATGTGTCTGAGAGACTGAGCATTGAACAAAGCTCAGACTCTGGGGAGGTTCAGTTTGTCTTTGGAGATTGTTCACACCCTATAAAATGCCATCCAAATGAAGGGACGATAATTTTTAGGTATGTATTTTCTATTCAAAAGGAAGGCCATGCAAATGAAGGAACAATTATTGTTATGTATGTGTTTTCTATTTAAAAGAAGGGCTATGCAAATGAAGTGTCAGTTATTTTAGATATGTGTTTTCTATTTAAAAGAAGGGCCATGCAAACAAAGTGTCAGTTATTTTAGGTATGTCTTCTCTATTTAAGCAGAAGGCCATTTCAAAGACAAAACTTCTATTATTGGATGGCAAACTCATGATTTTGATTTTGATTGTTTCTTTAAATATTTTTTTTTCAAAGGCTATTTCGAGTGTCTTTTGTATCTAGAAATTTTTCTTTGTACTTTATATGCAAATGTTTCTTTTGTACTTTATAATGCAAATGTTTCTTTTGTACTTGGAATTTATCTTTCACAGTTATGATTGCACTTATGGTTATAATTTTCATTTATTTTGTTTCAAGATTCTACCTTCTCTCTTAAGTTGAAAGTAATGTTCACGAGATGGTAGTAGGGGATTTTTTTGGAATATCTAGGAAGTAAAGAAAAGAGAACTATATCAATGCCCAAGTGGCCAAAGTAGATTAATCATACTTAAATGAACATGGCGTTACAATAGAAGAATGGTGAAAAAAAACCTATAAGTTTTAAAAAAATAACTACACTAAAATGATGTTAAAACAAGATTTTGGAGCCAACCAAAATGGTTAAATCACAATCCCTTAAATCTAAGTCAAAGTGCAAATAGCCATGTGGGAGAAATATGGGAAAGATCCCTCAATAAAACAAGGAGCTAATGAGATGAAGACAAATTTGAAGTGACAAGATATGGGGAAATGACATATCTTGCTATCTACATATTTGTTTATATGATTGAATCACAAGCCACAAGATTCAATTTTCTTTACTTCTTTCATTGGCAAAATATCTGAATTATCTATGGAACACTGTCTGATAGCACAGACCACCAACTAAAAAAATTTAAAACGGATCATCAAATGTTTATTCTTTTTAAAAAAAAAAATTTCAAATGCTATTTTCAATGTCTTTGTGATATCCAAATTTTATTTTGCACTTGAGATAGAAATGTTTCTTTTGTAAAATTTTGAGCATAGGATTTATCTTTTACAATTATAAAGGTACGCATGGTTATAATTTTCTATTTATTTAGCTTGAAACTTTGACATTCTCTCTTAGAGAGCAAGTAATGATCAAGAGATGGTGGTAGGGGGATGATTTTTTTTGCATGTCTATAAGGAATGGAACAAAGAAATTTGATTGATGTACTTGAGCAACTCAGCAACAAACTCGAAAGAGCATGAAGTTAAGATAGAACAATGCTTGGGTGAAAAGAACCTTCAGTTTCTACAAATGTATGAAATGCTAAAGCAGTGTAAGCATAATTGGAGAGTTCTACAAATGTATTAACTATTAGCACTAAAACAATGTAAGCATAATTAGAGAGAAAAATGTATCATTGTTAGGCCATGAGATCCATGTACGAATCCATGTGAGGAAAAGATGGAGAAGATGTCTCAATAAAGCAAGGAGCTAATAAAGTACACCTAAACTTGAATCAGCAACATAGAGTGAATGAATTGTATGTCTGTATCTGTATATGTACTTATGTGTAAAAATACTTTTACTAGAAGCTGTAAGATCCAGGTATAAATCAGATAGCCATGTGAGGGAAATAACCCTCAATAATACAAGGAGCTGATAAAAAACACTTAATTTTGAATGTCCGTGCCTAGGGGGAAATGGTTTATATCAATCCATTGGTAAGTGTATTTATCTGTTACCGGATCCCTCTGATATGCCCCGGATCCTGATCCTGATTCTGCTTGGATTCTGCTCGGATTCCAGCAGGATTCCGGACTGGAATCCTGCCAGAATCTGGGCAGAATCCAGAGGAATCCACGAGAATCCGAGCATGTGGGTGCCCAAAAACAGGCCACACATGCCAATTTTTTATTCCTTTTTAAAACTAAAAATGTCTAAATCCTAATTCGACCAGTAAAGCATACATTTGGTCATTTGATTGTCATTCATTCATGTCTCAAGCATTTTTCACCATTTTTTCTTTGTGCATCATGTAATGACATTTTGAGACTTTTGCAAAGTATGAATACGACATAATCATATATTGGTAATTATGGATTTATCATTTTATGAGAATCACGCTTCTAATTTTTTATTAATATATCATTATCATTATATGTTTGAAGTTTGAAGCTTTGAACTAATTATGAATGAGCATTGACATGTTACATGTAGGGATTCTATGAATATACATACATACATACATACATACATGTATATTTTGAAAATGTCTATATATATACCCACGGAATCAGGATCCGGCCCAAAAAAAGTTTTGCTAGATCCCCGAATCCGGATCCGAAAATGAACCAGAATCAGGATCGGCTACTTAGGTATTTATATGTCTGAATATAGATAAATATATGTATGCATGCACAGATCCCCGAATCCGGATCCGAAAATGAACCAGAATCAGGATCGGCTACTTAGGTATTTATATGTCTGAATATAGATAAATATATGTATGCATGCACAGACATATATAGCTGCCTTGAAAATATAAAGTGAAATGATGTTTGTGTTTCACAAACCATAAAGCAAATGCCACGTTGTAAAATAATTTTCTCAAAAGGAAGGAATTATTACAATGATAGCACACTTTTTTCAATATTAGCATGGCCAATAGTTGTGTTTTAGCATGTTATGATTCCACTCCTTGAGCATAATATGATTCAAAACAATAATAAATGGCATAGTATGATTTTGGGAAAAAATGAAGACATTGTTTTTGGTTAAGAGGCTTTTTGAAACTAGTATATTGAGGGGCTCTGCTGCATGTATGGTTTTCCTTTTGGTTTAGATGGTGGGTCTAGGTGGTATCCTATGTGCCAAAATCAATTGTTTTTTGCAGTCAATCTCATCAACTTCAATGGCATGCCACATTGCTAGAGTTGAATACTTGGCCAAATTCATGATTTATCTCTGACCTTTGTGACAATATTATATTTGGTAACTTTGGATTCACATTTAATTGTTACTTAGTTATGAGTAAAAAGAAGTGAATGGGTTCATCTCTTTTACAGGTGTCAAGAAAGTCTCTTTTAAATCATTTGTAGCTTCCTTCTATAAATTAACACCTTGAATGTCTGCTAAAAATATTCCTTACTAGGAAAAGTTTGAAAAATTGACTGAATTTAAAATAAGTTTCAGCCAATTTTAGGAACTATTAAAAGAAGCATAGGCTGAAAAAATGTAAAGTTACATTTTTAAATACCTTTGGCTTAAGTTTTTATCCGGGAGTTCAAATTTGTTGAATTTTTGAAAACTCAATGAATAATCATGACTCATCGATACTTCAATTTTACTAGAAATTGTAGGTCAGTTTTGCTAGATATAATGTACTTAGAATTGAAACTAGCCAAATGCAATAACTTGTCATGTTTTTAATGAATTTCATTACATGAGTTACTATTGTCTTTACTTGTCTTGGGAAAATTTAAAAAGTTGACTGTATTCAAAATAAGTTCCAGCCAATTTTAGGAACTGTTAAAAGAAACACAAGCTGAAAAAATGTGAAGTTACATTTTTGTACACCTTTGGCTTAATTTTATACCCTTGATTGCAAATTTGTTGAATTTTGAAAACTCAACAAGTTATTACGACTCATTGAGACTTGAATTAGCTAGAAATTGTAGGTGTAACTTGAATTTGCTAGAAATTGTAGTTTAGTTTTGCTAGATATAACATACTCAGAGTTGAAAGTAATCCAAATGCAATAACTTGTCATGTTTTTAATGAATTTCATTACGAGTTAGTATTGTCTTTACCTATCATTATAATTTCTTGGGCTTGAAAGTAATAGGATAAATTTGAAGCCTTCAAGACTTATTTTATCAATTCTATTCAAGGTTTCTTTGTGTCTTCAAAAGGACTAATACAAAGTAAAGAGAGTTTTTTTGGTCATAAAAGTTTATTTCATTAGTTCAATGTTGGCGATTAGGTTTAGTTGTATGTACTATGGAATAAACCAGTAAAACCAGTTCAACGAACTGGTTCTTCTTAGGTCAACTCATTACAATATTCTCACTACACCATTAGCAAATAGGTCGAGGACAATGAATTTCAAATGTGTCTTGGCCTAGCATATCTTGGCTACCTTGATTTTACCAATGGGAAGTTTGATGTTGTATGAGGATTCCACTGAAGAGATCAAACCACCAAATTTTCAGCCTTTTCTTTAGGTTCATACCAATTTTTTTGATGAAGGTAAAGTACATATATTTAATTCTTTATGACTCAATTAAAGGAACCTTTTACACCTGGTCAAGAGTAAAAGGTGTGGAAACTCATCGAGTCTTCTATGCTCTTAAGTAGGCTCCTATAGTTTGGTATTCAAAATAGATGTACATCTTGTGCTACATGGATCTTTTCGAAGTCCACATGATATGATGTTTACCTAAGTTATTGGTCCTAGTTTGGGTTTGAGGGTTTGGTCAAATTTTTCTTGGGGTTGGGTTCGTTTTGAGTTTGTCTATTAAAAAAAATACAAGAATCAGAAATATAAAATGAAGAATATAAGACGTAATATACCTATTCCCCCCTAAAGGAACAAATTGGAGATGCCACTACCATGTCCTCCAAACTTTTTACCATCAGTATTCTCCTCTTTTCTTCAAAATTAAAGAACAACTAAAAAAATCTAACACATGCTATTAAATAATCTTTAGTGCATATTCCATAAACATTTTAATTCTTTTGTTTTTGTATTGTTCTGTCCTCGTATATTGTAGTACAAGTATCATTGTATTTCCATATTGACATTTTGTCTGGGATTATTAATTAGACAATCATCCAAATTTGCCAATCCGTATATTCATGTTTACTTTTGATCTATTCTATGTTTTATATTTTTCGCTTTTTGGGAAACCAACACTTTTGCCCCCCTTTTTTCTGTAGGATTTTCAGGGTAATTCCTGCCTTCCCCTTTCACATTCCTGTTTTATTTGGTCATCTCAAATGTCACTCTGGAAACATAGTTTTAATGTAAACAAATAACTTCATAAATTTAAATTTTCATTTGACTAAGCACATCTAATTCTACTTCTAGCTACTATTCCTTACTGGACTGCTGGTTCAGTTGGCCACTGACTTGTACTGTTCTGTAAGCTAAATATCATATGTAGCATATTACCATACTTTAGAATATGATTTGGCTAATATATGTCATTTAATTAATACCAACATCCTTCAATGAACTTTTGGTGAAGAAATCTTCTTTCAACGGTGTCATCCCTTTCAAGATTTTTTTCCAAATAGTAATTTGCAGTGGACTAATTAATGTAATATATAAATAAGATGTTTTTTGGAAATAATTTTACTATAAGTCCAAAAATAAAAATACTTGGTTACAGAATAAGAGATGTGATAAATTGATGAATTGCAAAGAAACACATTAACTCAATCATATTTTAATTTTGCAGCTGGTGGAATTTGAAGACATAATTCAATAATTGTTAAGTTTGAATCAAAATTTCAGTAATGAGGTCATAATTGCTGTTTTCTTTATTGCAGTTGTGTTGATAATTCTGGTAATTGGGGTAGCGGAGGCATGTTTGATGCACTATCTAATCTTTCTCAAAAAGCCCCAGATGCTTATGGGAAAGCTCATGAATGTCAAGACTTACATTTAGGAGATTTGCATCTCATACCGATCTCAGGTTTGTGAATGCTGGTATTTTCTGTGCAGGAACATCATATGTTTTCAATTCCAAGAAACAATTTTTGCATTAATAGGATAGTCAATTTTATCTGAACATTTATTCTTGTGCTGGCATGTGCTCATTAGAAGTGTAGCTTTCACTCATTTTCTTTCTATTTATCATCTTAGAATATATCATTCACACACATCTGCTTTCATATACCCTGCTTCCTCTCTAACTAACTAGTAAAACATACATGCTTCACTCTTGCAATAAAGTATGTATCCGAGCTAGTATTTATTAAAATTATATGTAATATTTTACATATTTACAAACATGCATACATATATATGGTTTTTTGAGTGAGAAAAAGAGAGATTATCTTTCATTGTATATAGTTGAAAGGACTATTAAATCGTGTATTATCTTTATATAAATACAACTAAATTAAAATATGCACAGGGAATCATATATGCGTGCACGGGTGTGTGTGTTTGATGAAGGCAGAAAAACAGAGAGACGTTTGTTTAGAGATTTATAATATAATGCATGAACAATCATGTATCACAACTACCGTTTAGGGTGAACTATTGTCCATGTGTTTGTACAAGCATTTGATTGTACAGAGATTCCTTTGTAATGGTAATAGCATTCAATATTATCTTAATAGGCTTTTGGAGTGTTAGCAAATAACTATGCCTTCTGTGTGCTAAACTGTACTTAACGTTCTTTTCACTTATCTGCCATTGTCTATGAAATTTGTTTAGTATCTTTTGTCAGTCTCCAGCATGAATTATGTCTATACTATACAATGTGTTATCCTCAATTTTTGCTTGACAAGAGTTGTGGGATAACCCTACGATATTTTCCCGTTTTGTATCTTATTCACTCTAGACATGCATTACAAATTCATTGCATTTCTCGCACTTCAATTGTTATTCCAAATAGGTCATGACATTGCATCATTCACATGTAATTGGGTTTTGAAAACTTGATTGCATACTGCACTTGTCTTTGCATTGATAGATTGCAGTCGGGTTTCTAAAACCTGACTGCAAGTTGTGTATTAGCATCGAAAATGCAATCGGGGATTCAAACCCCAATTGGAAGTTCCTTCTTTCATGAAGTGTTGGTCGGGTTCTGAAACACGACCAACATGTCTCCTGCATCCTTTCAACTATCATTGGTTTTTTGAAACCCGATGACAGTGGCCAGCATGCACCAAGTGTCGGTTGGGTATTAAAACCTGACCAGCATGTTTCACCTTTTGCATGCGATTAGGTTTCTTAAACCTGATTGCAAACCATACATCTTGGTCATATGCAATCAGGTTTCTGAAACTCAATTGCATGTTCTCTCCCATTGTAAGGAAATTTACCTTTGCGCTCTACATGTCATCAGTTTTCTAAGACCCGATGACAAGTCCTCAATGTACTCAAGTGCTGGTTGGGTTTTGAAACCTGACGAACACATTTACCATCATGTTATCCACATGCAATCGGGCCTTCAAGGCCCGATTGCATATCATTTGCCTGCACACATCCAATCAGGTTTCTGAAACCCGACTGCATGGCAAATTCACTTCACGGCTTTTACATGTCAAACTTTTGCATTTTCACTTGCATTTTGGGTTTTGAAACCCGAATTGCAACTTCACCTAGACTTAGTCAATTCTGACCTTGCCTTTGCATTTTCAAGGTTTTCCTCCATCTTAACATGGTTTTTGTCAAAACTTTGTCCAACTTTGGGAATTCTTCAGTCCATTTCTATAACTCCATTGTAGATTCCGTTATCCACATCCCGGGACCTAAAGACTCTGAGGTACGAGCTACCAAGAAAAGACATGAAGACTCCATTGGCAAAAAGTGTTGGCAACATATAGTGTCTCCGGACACTTAGTGTATCTTCAGTCATGCATTATGTAATTTCGTTTTTACACATTACATGTAAAATGAAAAAATGTGATTACACGTGATCAAATTACATGTCAAAATAGATTAGGACTGTAATGTGGAAGTCAAAGTTAGTTGGATCTCTCCCACCTTTTTCTCATAGCCTCTCCTCTAAATATGAGAGGGCTCATTGTGAATAGGAATCTTTTGGCAATGCAACAAAACTGTGGTAGTTTGGGAAGCACTCTAAAACTTTGATTTTAGATGTAAATCAAATTGCAATCAATTAAAGGGGCAAGTTGCTTTCAATCTTTGTGTTTGGATAAGTCGTCATGTGACAACATATCAGGGTTGATTGTGAGTATTGTGGTGTTATCTAAAAGAGATTTAAACCCAATCTTGTAGTCTTTGAGTTGCTTATTGTGTTTAGAGTTAATGATATGTTTTCAAACTTGATCATGTAATCTTTGAGTTGCTTATTGAGTTTGAAGCTAGTGTTATATGTTCAAACAAAGACATAACTTGTAGTCTTTGTGATGATTTTATCTTCTACGTTTGTGTGTTTAAGGTGTAGTGTATGTTGGAGTCTTTGAGTTGCACGCATATTTCAGCTTTGTTTCTTAAACTTTATAAGAAGTCATGGAAAGTCTATGAGCTTTCATGAGCTTCTTGATTACTGATTGTTTACTCCCTACGATGAGTGCTTTAACTTACAGAGTAAACAAGAATATAATAATGAACAGATTCAACACAGTAATTCAGATACAACACATAAGTATGGCAGAAAGATATAGCTTTATTATCAAGTGTAATGTCTATACAATCATAATGCGAACTAGTTCACGAACCAAACATAAATGGTGTCAAACGGTTGGTTAAGACCGCCAACCGTCAACAATTGACATATCCTCTTAGGAATAACTAATTGCATTGCCAAATACTAACAACACTTAAAACATTATTTCTCTATTACCAATAGTTTTTCTGTATACATCAACTCCCCCCCCCCCCCTTCAAAAAAAAATGTCATCTTCTAGATGATA
>MU217358.1:612493-631785 GCA_018584345.1 Thuja plicata | reverse complement strand
AATCCAAGAAACTGCATAACTGAATATCGTCTAGAGAATTGACCACTGCCGATACTGCCCTGTCAGAAGTGGAAACTGACCACTGACTTACTAAAAATAGTAAGTCCAGACTTACTAAAAATAGCAACTCTGCCAGCTGGGACCCTCAAAACCCTACATCAGCTCACAAGGGTCGTGATGATGAGCTGACCAAGTCACTGCCACAACCTGCTAAAAATAGGGTCATCACATTGAATGACATTAAGGCAACAATCCATTGGCCAATGAGAAAATTACATTACTTTGAAATACATATCCACCAGAGGATGCATTCTTCATTTCCACTTGGAATAATTTGATTGGATGCAACCTCAATATTTAGAAATCCTTGTTTTATCTCCACTTCCTTATCCTTAGGAATTCTTCATTGTCTCTAGAATTCTTTCTTTTGGATGTCTTGACCTTGTAGTAGTTGTATCCTTTGTAATTCCACGTTCGTTGTTTGGGATTCCTTGTCATCTTCATGTTCATGGTGATCTTCTACATTTTTAACTTGACCCTCCTTAGCCTTGGTTGTCTTGATGTGAATCTTGTCGTGGATCTTGAACTTGTCCTTATGTTGTAATGTCCTCCATCTCCTTCGTGATCATCATCTTTCCACCATCCATCATGCCTCAATCCTGAAAAAGGAAAATATTTTCAATCAGAGTCGTGAAAAAAAATGAAATGCAAGTTAATTTTGAAGGACTTAAAATGATTTTGATGAAAGCAATCCTTTATTTAGAATTGGAATTGAATGATGGAATCTGATTCTGTATCTCCCATTATGAACATCGTATTTGGAAACCCTTTGAGATGCTTGATCCCAATCTGGAAATGTGATTCTGATTTTTCGGTCTTTGAATTAGATTGAAATTGCTTAAAATCTGGACATCTTAACCTTGCATCTATGTGGGTTCTCTTTTCTTGTGGTCTGATTTTGGCCTGATTTCACCCTTAAATGTTAAATAATTTCCCTTGAATCTGTCCTTAGTTTGTCTTGATTGCTTTCTTGAGGGCGGTAATGTCAAGTATTCATGGATCAGGTGGGTGGGATATTTATGTTTGATCGGTATCCTCATGTGTTCGTTGACAAGCAGGTCGGAATTTCATATGTTCTAAGGATCTTGGCTGGGCGGAAATCAAATGTTGATAAGGACAAATTCATCTTCTAGGGCAGAAATCTGATGTAGACGGGTTTCTTGTATTCTTGATCTGAAATTCGCGTTGATGTGGAAATTCTGCTTAATATTTCTATTCGTTAGGGTCTGATTTGTTTTGTCTGAATTCTGCTTGTATCTGTTTAGGACTGCCTGACTTCGCCTTGGATCTGCTGGTAGTTTCGTCCTTCAATCTGCTTGGATCAGATTTAAATGATTTACATATAGCTTTTATTGGACCTACTTTGTGAAGATTATTGTTTTAGTAAACAAAAAATAAACCAGTCTCATTGTCATTTATGCATTAGAAGACTAGACACTTGCAATAAACTCATCCTGCCTTGCAATATGCACATGTAGAAACATAATAGTAGAAAGAAAAGAAATTATGTCCCTAGCAATAGGCACATACAAAAGAACTGACAGTTGAAAAGAAAATGCCATAACAGAGTAATGTATACAGTTGTCTAACAAAAAAATCGGCTGATTAGGAGGACCAACTCATTGCCTATTGGTCTTCTTAGCGAGCCATCAATGAGTTGGTCTTCCTAGTGAGCCAGTTTTTGTCAGAGATTCAGACAACTGGTATACATTTCTATTTTTTGGTGTTTTCTTTTCAGTTTTCAGTTCTTTTGTATGCGCTTATGGCTAGGCATACAGATAATTTGCTTTGTAATATTACATTTCTTTGCTTGCATATTGCCAGGTAGGATGAGGTGGTGAAAAGTGTTTCAGTCTTCTAATGCAGAAATGACAATGAGCCTAGTTTTTTAATAGTTAAATGTGGTGTGGTTTATGTGGATAATATTATTCTTCTGCTTATACAAAAGAATACTATTAAAGAAATAAAATCTAAGCTCAGTTGTCATTTAAATTTTATCCACAAAAGAATACTATTAAATGAATAAAAACTAAGCTCAGTTGTCATTTATCCACAAAAGAATACTATTAAACCACACCACATTTAACTATAAATAAAAAAATTTAAGCTCATTGTCATATATGCATTAAAAAAATGAACACTTTTCACCACCTCCTCCTCCCTGGCAATACTGCAAAGAATCTGTATCCTCAGCCATAAGAACATATAAATGAACTGACATATGGTGTTTTCTTTTCCATTGTCACTTCTTTATTATGTGGTTATAGCTAGGGATTCAGATTTGTTTCTTTGCAATATTATGTTGTGTGTGCATATTGCCAGGGAGGATGAGGAGGTGAAAAGTATTCAGTCTTCTAATGCATAAATAGCAACGAGCTTAGGTTTTTTTATTAATAGTTGAATGTGGTGTGGTTTATGTAGATGATATTATTCTTTGCATAAGCAAAACTGGCATTACTATGTCTTTATTTCTATATAATTGATGTTCATTTGGAAAATCCATGTATCTTCTGGCTTGTGATTTATCATGCTGTCTGTCCTTTTTCTTGCTATGTCCGCAGGAAAATGTTCAGATGAAAATGAACAGGGCCTACCAAACGAAGGTTCACAATGGGTGGCATTGGCAGTGGTACAAACATATAATCCTAGACGGAAAGTCCCTCGTAGTGATATCTCTCTAGATCATTTGGAAATCTGCTTAAAGAAAGCTAGCATCTCAGCTTTTCAATATTCAGGTACTACTTTTACCCTTACATTTTGTAGGCGTTTCCATGGCCTAATTCGTGAAACTGGCAGATAGATTTTGTTTGGTTTTAAGTTATATTATTTTTGTTTAGCTGATTTTTTTTTGTTGAACTTCTATGCATATGCAAATGATGCCTTGTATAGTTTGCCTACTTTAGCATGGATAGAATCTACATGAAGTTCTAAACTAGATGACATTTTAATGTTGGTTTTACAGGAATTGGAAATGTGCAGAAGTGATTAAATTTGGAAATACTTCTTATACTTTGAGTTATTAAGGCACATTTCAATATTCAGAGTTGCATTGAATTCGATTGAAGGGCCCCACTGTAAAATATTATCTCGAAAGAGCTTTCTTCCTGATCTCCTTCAGTCAATTGAATGAGCTTTTCAGGGTTCCAAAAAGTTCTTGTTTGTCAGCAGAATTAAACTTTCTTTCCAGGCACAGAGAATTTATATCTCATTTGGAAGTTGGTAAATAATTTCACACATTGCTTAATGCATGAGCAAAGGATGTTTGTCATTAATAGCTATCTTGTTGTTAGTAGCTGTCAATACTCCAATCTATTGTCCCAGTGCTGTAGTAATCAATTATCATTACCCAACTTACAGGGGATTACTCTAAACATATGTAGGAAGAGAAATAGATCCCGTCAATGACCATTCTTCAAGAAATCTGAAATACATAAAGTTACAAGCAACAAAGGGAATGTATCCCGAACATATACGACCATCAGTAGTGTACATAAGATTTTCACAGTCCATTAGATTGAAAGCAAAATCTTGTGGAAAAAAGATTCCATGGTCATCTAAACATTCCACCATCTTGGAAAAACAATCTAATTTGGCCCTATGCTTCCATGGCTAATTCATCCTTAATATTACATCATAGGAACCTAAGAATGCTACATACAGATTGAATTCTGTGAGAACCCCGGAAGATGAACCCTGGATTCAAACAAATGCTGCTTTACCCTAGCTCTTGTCTGATTGGCATACTCTACTAACCAAGAATTGGCCATATAACCACTTCTAGGTAATCTATTCAAAAGCTTTGGAGATATAAAACATTATGTGGCACTAGTGTCAATTAAGATAGTTATGAGATTTCCATAGAGCATACTTGTTGTCTCAATCATCGTGATTTGTTATTCTACTTGTCTATTATCTACCGCCGCATTAATTCTTTACTAGAAAGCTGCTTGCTGTGTGGGCAAAGGCTTTTTCTCCTTTCTGTGTGGGTTCTTGGTAGGGCATTGGTCGGCATAGTGGTCTTTGTCACTTGTGAAACACCCACCTAGTGGTCCTCTCCTTTATTTCCCTTTCTCAGAATAGTTTGCTTCTTTCCTGAAGTTATTGTGTCCTCGTTTGTCTTTTTTGGAGTCATGTCTGTTCCCTTTGTATCCCTTCTTCTTGAAGAATTGCGTGGACTGGTTCCAATTAACCTTCTTTTTTCCTTTATCCTTGAAGGCATCATCTTTCTTCAATTTTAGTTCTGGTTTAAGTGCCCTCTTGTAGACTTCATTCATAGTGCAAGGAGCTCACATCAAGTGGTCTTACGTATTTTTTGAGCCCTATGAGGAGTTCTCTTATTCTACAATCCTCATCATGCTGATAGTGTGGTATATATTTGAGTAATCGGGTGAACTTCTCCTAGTACTCGTTTACGGACATCTCACCTTATCTCAAGTTCTGGAAATCTATCAAATTCTGATCATAAAATAACTGCGGAAGCCACATGTCTAAATGTCCCTACAAATTGTTCCGAGGTGACTTTGGTTATCTTTAGTCCTAACTCCATTCTCTTACTTTCTCACCACGTGGCTACCTCTCCAGATAGCTAGTATGCTTCCCAGACTACTTTAGAGTTGTTAGAGTAATCACGGATCTTGAAGTACTTCTCAATCTTTGTCAGCTACTCTTCCATGGTATCTTCGGGCACAAATCCCCCAAACTTGGGTGGTTTGACCTTACTCATATTAATGGAAAGTTCAGTTATTCTCTATCTTTGTTGACCACTCTTCCGTGGTATCTCCGGACATGGAACCCCCAAATTTGGCTGGTTTGACCTTCCCCATATTAATGGAAAGTTTGTTGGCTAACTGACTTTTCTTGGCAAGTTTTGAGCCTTGGAGAATTCTGAAATATCCCCAATAGATATTTTCCCCCAAATTTCTCAAAAGTTATCTTAGAAATTTAAACAAATAATTTCATGCAATATATTTCAGATTCACCAGCATATACCCAGATAAAATAATCTCAGAATCATTATTTCATTCAATCTTCAGCAGTTTAATAACACAATCCAATCTTAAAAACAAAAGTCACAGTCAGATTGGAAATTAGAGAACCTGAAACACAATGTGAACTCCGTCGCGAATCCACCTCAAAAGATCAACTGGGTTTCCGTCCAATCCACCGAGAAAGCCTGAAGGTTTCCATCCTCAGGTTTCAGAATCGAAAGCTAAAAGCTTCCCAAATTCTCCAAGAGAAGAATAATCAAATCATAAAACCAAGCATGCTGAAATGAGCTCCTCTTTCTTCTTTTTAGCACAACCTGGTGACTCTTCACATTCCCATTTCTGTCTTTCGTCTTCTTCCTCTTTTGTCACCTTTTAATCCTCTTTTAAATATTAAAAATGACATTTAACATTTTGCATTAGCTCCAGTAAAGTCACTTTTAATATTTTATGAAGTTGGCTTCTAAATTCTCTAATGTCCCAAAAAAAGGGGACATTACAGTCCTCCTTGAGATTGCTTGCCCTCAAGCAATCACGAATCTGTAGACAAATACTAGGATCCCATATCAATCTGCAAGCTGCTCTATAACTCATTCTGGAATCTCTAAAATCAGGACATGCCACACTGTGAAGCCAAATGTTAGGATGCAACTCATCCATCAATAAAATCCCTGGATCCTATGACAATCGCACAAACACTGCTACATCAATCCTTTGTGCAAATCGGGTAATGTCAATTCTATGCCTTATGCTGAGAAACAACACATCATGAACCATAAGAAACAATGCTCTCATCCTTCCGACGCCTGGGTCCCAAACTAGTCTATCAACTCGATCCTGGGAGTAGAAATAGATGTCCATCAATCTACCATCTTCCTGTATCAACCAACTAAACAAGTAGATCACCCTACAGATGCCAAAAACATCTCCAATATGCACAAAGATCAACTCATAAAACCACCATATGTTACTACTATAATCCGGGTCAGCAATAAAAATGATAGCAATGTTGTCACTGTGCCCCTGTACAGGAAAGATGATCATCTCATATGGGATATTCCTTGAGTAAAGATGTCTCCACAAATCTACATGCAACTCAATACCCATTGTAGACCATGCCAATTCTTAAAAAGCCGTAGAAGATCAAGTGGGACAGCTACTAATAACTGAAGTATGGGTGAAGATAAAATCACCAATCAATAAGTGGACAGCTGCCATATCATAAGAACTCAGTGGAAAATCTATAGATGAGCTGTAGGAGCCTTCATTACTCATCAAAGACAACTCTAAAAAATCAGATTCACTACAAGTGCCACCAATTAAACCAGCATCTCCACTAATGAAAAGATCACCATCAAGTGTAATTTCAGAACTAGTTTCACTTGGCTCATCTTTATCCTTGTAGGATTGTGAAGGTATATAACTGCTGATATCAAAATCAGAATTCAGGTGGTTCCGTTGTGTCATATCTTCACTCATTTCAAACACCTTTTCACTGAAGATATGATGGCCACTACTTGTACTAAGGTTACCAACACGTTTAGACCCTTGATCATATTCGTTTCCATGTGTTAATGCTAGAATTTCATATGACTGTGAAGATAAATCTTTGCCGTCCCAACCAGAAGTTTAGACTCCCCTTGTAAACTTTCTTTGGGTTCATCACAAATCACCATATCTTGGCTTGCCATATGTCTTTCCTGAGTGATCACAGGTGGTGATGCATCACTTAAATTTCCTTCATAAGATGTCACAAGGCTGCAAGGTATTTCTTTGTTGAAATTTTTGGTCCATTCATCAACATTTTGGATGTCTCTAGTATGTAGTTTGCTGATAACATTGTCTCCCATTTCTTCCCTCAAAAGTTTATCAACACCCTCTACTATTTGTTTGATCTCCATCTCCCTTGTGCCCACTTTTAGACTTTTGTTTGTAGATGAAATAAACTGATTTTCTGATTGGTATAGAGAGAAATGAGGCATGCTAAGCTGGTAACAAAGATCATCAACCTCATTTTCCTTGTCTTCCCCAAATTTGATGGCAAGATCCCTATCCATTAACAGCTGCAAGTAGTCTAGCTTCATTCTTTTGAATGCTTCTTTGATGGTGTGCAATTGAGAACTAGTAACACCACATGCAATTGCTTTTTGCATCTCATCCATTTTGGTCTTCTGCATAAGATCTTCGATGAATGTGTAAGAATCATCTGCCCTTGTTAACACTTGTACAAGCTTCTCTTCCGTAACCAATAACATGTCAATCCAATCATGCAGTGATAAGGGTTTTTGTCCAAATTCATCTAAGGAATATGGGTTGTCACTTGTCAAGTTTTCTGATTTGTCTTCAACTAAGGGAGGAACATTACCATCACCCTTACTTGCTTCTATAGCTAGTGATTTGCAATCTTCATGTGTGGATTTCTCAACAAACTTTTTCTCTTCATATGTTCTATCAATACGGATTTGCAAGTCACCAACAAATAGTTCTGAATACTCCTCGCTTGTGATGGTTGATTCTTCCTCCACATTAACGACCTTGGCTGATTGGAAACTATTTTCCTTTGTGCCTTCATCATGCCCTGTAAGAGATGAATTCAAAGCTGCATTTTCATCACCACTTGGCTTCAATATATCTTCTCCCTGAATAATACCGCAAACATGTTTAAGTGACCAGGCCTCTTGGCATGTAAAACAAATCTGCCCTCTTCTCATTTGGTTGTTGCTCATTTTTGGAGATCCCGCAACCTGTATGCCTACTGATATTAGCTCATTTTTAGTCATAAACTCCTTGAACCATTCAACCTTATGCTCAATCAATTCAGTTGAGAGCTCATATGCCATGGGTGAGATCTTATGTTCTCCTCTCTAAATTGCCAACAAATCTGATTATAACTGCTTACATATGACATCATCCTCATCTAAGATTAAGGACATGATAGTTTTTATGCAAGCCCTCACATTCTCTGGATGATGCTTCCTGATCTCAGTCAAGAAGCATTTGAACATTTGAAGAATCAAATCATTACATTCAAGGTCAATCATAATGGAAAATGATTTGACCTTTGTCATAATTTTTAAGATCTTAACCCTCTTAACAAAGGCAGGGCCTTTGTCATGATGTAACCCCTGAAAGCTTTTCACAATTAGCTGCAAAACCTTCCTCAACACATCCTCATTATAAGGTTCTATAGGAGCAATTAGCTGCAAAACCTTCCTCAACACATCCTCATTATAAGGTTCTATAGGAGTTGTTATCTGTGTGGTCTCACTGAGACGTGAAGCAACTGCAAGCCTAACATCTTTATATGGATGTTCCATAAACCTGTGCTGGACTAAAGAAACCGTTGAGGGCTGCAAAGCCCAATTCAAAAGCCTGCAATCTGTCTGGTCTACTCTAGATAAATGCGAATAAAATTCTTCCAACTTAGAGAGAAGACCATCCAGAGTGTTCATGGACTCCAATTTCAATCCGACTATATAGTGCTCATTCCCTATTTCTTTTTCTTTCTGCAGGTCCCTTAGTTGTTCACCATTAAATGTGTCGTTAAATTCCTTTGAGAAGAAATTACTTTTTAGATCTACCATTGTCTTCATATTGTTTCTAATTTGAATTTACTCAAAACTGTTGCACTGTGAGATGCTACCTCTGTTTGCCACTAAGATTTTACTCAAATTCTGTTGTCTCCAGCTGAAATGAAAAGATACCAGAATGCATTGTAACTTCAGACCAGAATATGATTAAAATGAACTAAGTGTGCAAATATTATCCTGCAGCTACAAATCAAAGCAAACTCCCCGCATGCACAACAGATACATCGCCCCTCAGAAATCATAACTGTAATATCCCAACGTAGGTTTGTCCTTAAATTTCAGTTTTAGAGCATTGGACTTATGCCGAACAGTTGGAATTGTTTGACGTGCTCTCTGAATTTCAATGGTTATCCAGATGTTTGTTGTGAGGACTCTTTTAAAAGAGATCTGCAAATAGCCTTGGCACACTTCCAATGAACAATAACAATGGTCTTGTACTGGCTAGTAGAGATGTTAGACATGAAACAAATTTCTCAGATGATAAGGCATTAAACCAATCATATTGTAAGTACTGGAACTCAACAATGTAACAAAGACAAAATGTCAAACACTGCCTGGTCTTCCTTAAAAATGTCAAAATATGTAGTTATGACAATATTCTGTTATACTGGGTGACTAAGTGCAAACATATATTTATTGCTCCAGTTACAACAACAGAGACGTTCTAATCTGTAACTTTAGCTTTAGCTGGACTTAATCAACATTTCATTTTTAATATCAGTAGAGCACCAGATAGAAGTTTGAATGGAATGAATTGCACCTGGACTGTAGCTTGCCATTTCCTCCTCAAGACATCCTCCAAATGACTATGACCACAACAATGGATGCCATCCACTCTACCTCTGTTGTTGACGTCTCAGAATAGTCTTCTTGAAAATGATTTCCTTCCGTTTCAGACAAGCAATAATACTGATTAGAATCTCTTATACTTCTACGCAACCTATTGAGGACAATAGTGGATCATCAACTAGCAAAAACAAGTCTATGGTTCCATAAGCAAATATCACTACCAATACTAGATGCCGACGACAATAACCAGACCAAGACAATGCACAGAAGCAAGGATTGGCGGCCAGGATACAAAGCATGCACCAAGAATATGTAGAGCTTCTTCTTTACTCACTGGACAGTATTCCCGCAAATAATATTGTCAATGTGGATTAAAGAATAATCTTTGGTTCCCTAGATCTTCAGTCTGACACCGTGAAGGAGACTAACATGCTGATTGTCGGGTGTGAGTGGCCTTAATATACCAAAATAAATCTTAAAAGTCATGTTTTGTATAACCGCTCCATTGAAACGCCAAGTCTATTTCTGATGGCAGAAGATTCCAAACTCTACAGGGGCAGCTAAATGTAACGATCAGAAATATTTGGACTCCAAATGTTGTCCTCTTGCCGTAAAACCTTCGTATTACTCCAAACGGCTCAAATGATTATGTGATTTGTATTCACCAAAGACTCTTCAGGAACTACGCAGTTACAAATTAACGCCTTTGGCTATTTTCGTCTCTAATAATGTTCTCGTTCGCGTAGGCAGGAGCAATTCCATTGGCTAACACAAAGAGAGTGGTTAGTCTGCGGTAATAACGGCTCCCACAATACCCAACTTTCTATTCTTCCCACCGTATTTGTAATATGCTCAAATTAATTTCTTCGATGAATATTGTCGTCTCTGGTTCCTTCCGTTTTTTTTTCAATTTCCCACACAAACTCTATGTGCTTTTGAAATATACTGGAGTATTTCCTTCCTTGCATACAACAAGGTTACACGATTCTTATTTTGTCATGAAAACTTTGATACGAAAAAGCTTTGTTGTTATCAAGCCAAACTAATTCTTGTCTTGTGCTGTAATGTCCCCAACAAGGACATTACTTAATTTGTCCTAAAATTCCCAATTAGGGTTTGGATTGCATTTGGGAATGACAACTTATAATGTTTGCCACTAGGATAATGTCGATTCGCAATGATTAATATTTAAGTATTCGAATCAAATTACATTAAGAACAACCATGAATTCATAATACATACTTAAGCCTTGATTCCTTCATTCCTAATTACTAAACTTAAGAAAGATGGTAGATTTATTATACTAGGATGCTTGCACAGTCTACAAGTGGATTCCCTCAAGGCTCTACCTATCTTGTGATCTTTCCATCTTGTGACCGATTTGCCCGCCTCTTTCTACACACACTTCCTATCCTCTTTATTGTAATTAGTGAGTGAACAAGAAATAGACTAAGTATATATTTATTACTTAATTATCAATATATTTGAGTTATTTCATGTTTAATAATATAAGTTTACTTCATAATCTATTATTTCAATGTTTATTTCATGTACATGATTTCATAACCTATTATTCCCAACTTTATTTCATATTATTATTAATATCTATTTTATGCAAGTCTTATTAATAAATTAACTTAAACAAAGATATACTTACTTTCTTTTCACCTGGGATGTCTTTTCTTTGGCTTATTAACTGTTTCTTTTCTTTTATTAATCTCCTACATTTCCTCCTTGATTTTCTCCTACATTTGCTAATTGATTTTCATTCTTTTCCTTCCCTTCCTTTTTTGTTTTCCAATTTAATCCTCCCTTATACCTTTACATTCCAAGAGTCGTGCTCTTTGGAATACATATTATACTATTTTGTTAATAATATCTATTATAATATATTATTATTATATAATCCATTAATCATATATTATTATTTTTATGAATTGTATTATCTTAATAATATATATTATATTATTAATAGTATATTATATAATTATAATGTATTATTATTATTATTATTATTATTTACTTGTTTATATTTTATATGAATAATATATTATATCTAATAATAGATTATAATATTATTGTATTCATATAATATAATTTTATATTATATTGATTATATTCTTTTGTTATGTAATTAATCATAGTATTATTTATTTATTTATTTTTTATTATTTCTTATCAAATCTTGTTCTAGAAAATCTTATTCGAGAAAGGGGTCATTACATGTGCTGAGTGAAAAATTTTATGGGACTAAGGATGAAGCAGCCGAAATACTTCTTCCCAACTATAGTTTGAGACTTCCATAAATGATATGCCCAATGAAATATTTGTATGAAAAACATAGGCCCCTTTAATATGTACGGCCCAGAGGAAAATTCAAATACTCACGGCTTCACTATAGTCTCTAGCAGAAATAATTAAGCCAATAGGCTTTTTATTGACAAAAAATTGTCTTATACCGGAAATTGCAAAAAAAAGCTGTGCAAATAAAATGGGAAACGTCATGCCACTACTTTGAGATGTGGTTAAACCAGTTCCTCTACATGGAGGTAAAACCTGAAATCTAGGAGTAAATATCAAATTGCTGCCCTCTATTAAAAACGTAAACCTTAGAAGAAGAAATGCATAACCATCTGGGAAATGAATTTGGGTAAGTTTGCTTCTCATTGTAGACGTCTCTCGTCAGACGAGAGGAGTAAGTGGAATACAACCCGAACTGGGTTTTGAGGCATTATTCTGAGTAAAAGTATTGGCCTCTATTGGACAGCTGCACTGACCATCACTGCACACACTATAGTCCCGCACAAGCTCTTGGATACTCACATATACTTAATGCACTGGTAGAGTTTTACAATTGCTGGAAAATAAGGGAAAGGGAAGAAATTTAGTTTTTTGTCACTCCTATTGCCCACATTTCTATTTAAGGTATTTCATCATGTCAATCTTAAATCTTTTCCTATCAGCTCTCACTACAGATAATCAGATTGTTTGTTATTTTTAATTTTTTTATTTAAAACGAAAGTTCACGCTATCTCTATTTAAAAAAAGGAAGTCCTAAATGTCTCTTTTCAGAATGATTCATCATTCTATAGTGGCAGTATATCAACAGAAGGAAATAGGAATCTGTGAAAACTATACAGACCAAGAGAATTGTAAATTGTTTGACATTGTTAATCTGAAGTCCTGCAAGATAAAGGGGACAGGGACTTGAAAATTAAGCAGTATCTATACAAGGGAATTTCCAAGGCAAGTATATTTGAGAATTAAGCAGTTACATCTATCTAGTTGCCTTTTATGCTATTTTTCGTAATTTCATGAGAAACTGTGTGGGAAAAAACTTAAAAGGTTTGTCATTTCGGGCGTTCTTACTTCTAAGAAATGTTTAGAAATGTTTTAGTTTATTCAGAATGGTAACCACACCAGGCTCAATCATTATAAATCATGATACCTTCTCAAAGTTCTTGTATTGGGTTTTTTCCTGTTAGGATCCAACTGTAAATAGATAAAGAAAAGGGGAAGCAGAAGATAGACATCATCCTCTGGTTAAACTTATGAAATTGTTGCTTCTTATAATATGGTTCAACTTTCAAGGTCTGATGAAGTACCCCACCAGAATGAGTCATTTTTAGGCAGATAGGCTTATTATGGCGAAGACTTCCGCTGGATAATTATGATAATCCGGCATTGTCTTATGTCGGTAAAACATTCCGGTGCAGGCAATGGCGAAATGTTGGTTTCCAATGGAAGTACGTGTAGGTGACTGCTCACTGTAAAGATGGCGACGTTTCATTACACCAAATGGCGACATCAGTACAACGAAACATGTGGCGGGAATGTTCTCCCTTGCATGGAGATGCGTTTTAATGGCCAACTAGAAATTGAAAAGCCATATGCTTCCCTTGCGTGTAATCAGTATGTGGATGGAAAAAATATACACACCTGTGCTTTTAAACAAGGAAAAATGTGCAGTGTACTGGAATTAAAAATAGACGTGGTAGCAGAAATGCTTGCTAATACTCTGCTGGAATTGTTGGTGGATTCCTCTGGGCTTCAAACCCAATCTGTACAAAAAGAATTAAGAAAGGAATTCATTTTTGGTTTAACCCTAGCGTCTATGAGAAAATTAGGGTTGTGAGGATGGAGTCACCTAGAAATGGTGAATCCGTGATCGGATGAGGGCTGTCCGTTAAAACAACGCTGGACGAGGATTTAGAAGGCCAGGTTGTCACTTACGACACATGTTACAATGTTGTTGTTCTTCATATCTATCTCAAACTCAAACTTCTTTTGGTTCATTCTAGATTTTTATTTCATATGAATTTACACTTTTAGGGTTTTCTTTTGTAATATTTGACAACATATGCTAATGTATTTTGCAAAATAATTGTTAGCTTACGTTATAAGAGTTGATTAGGTTTTATTTGTACGATTGGTTATTTTCTGTTAAAATAACGATTGGCAAAAATCGGGGTTAGTCATTCCAGGGATACGAGACTTTATGGTGGGAAATAAAAGGTTTCAGTATGAAAATTACAGAATATAGAAGTTTATGCTGTTATAGTTTGTTGTGATTTCCGAAAATCATTTCGTATCAAGGTTAGTTGCCAGCTGCCTAGGTGCTTATATGTGATTAGATTCTGCACAAAAGGATTGCATTATCGAACAGTATTTGTGACTGCAAATTTAAAGGAGTCAGTATTTGATTTTTAAAGTTTAGAGAGTCCAGAAAATTGTTTAATAGTATGCTCCTAAACAGCGGGCTGTTGCTTTTGCATAGTTTTTTAAAGTGCAAGAGGTTCCGCACAGTTTTTAAGTAGTTGTGTCAATGGTATAAACAGGAAAAACCTTTCAAAACCATCTGCTTAGGGCACACGCTGCCACACTATTTCTTTTAACTGAAAGTATGAAGGTTGTGCAGTTGAATAGCAATCTAACGTTTTCATTCTAGAGTATTATGCAAAAGATTGTTTGCTTGGACAAAAGAATGAAAAATCCCTTATCATTTCAAATTTTAGATCATTTATTTTGTAGGAAGCTCAATATTTTAGTTTATTTTGTTATAAAATATGCATGTATGCTTTAATAAGGATTAAATATTATTTAGGTAGAAAATATTCTAATCTCACATTTGTTTAAAAATTATCAGTGAGTAATTATTGGTGCTACTTTTTTGAGAAGGCTCCCGTATTACATTGGCATTTCTTATACCATTTAATTGTTTTGAATGTTGCACTGATCTTTGGTATTTAAATTTGAGTTGTTTGAGCTAGCCATATCTCATGCCTACACTGGGAATCAGTGTTACGACATGGAAGAGATACGGTGTTCAAAACTTGTCACAAATTCGAATGCAATAGTCCAAGATGAGACTTTGGCTATGTTTAGAAGATTGTCTTACATCTTGCAATGGTGTGTCATAACTTGTCATAGGTGACCGCTTAATTTAGGCATCTCTTTTTGTCTCCATTATTTATTTAAATATTTTTTATGACATATTGTAAATTTTCATACATGAATTGGTTCTAATCTAAGATCTCACCAGATGGAGTAGCTGAAGTCCACAAATGCACAATAATAACATATGCACATTATAACGATCTTTGCATATCAATTCAAATTCACCATCCTCCAAACACCAATGAAGGTAAGATGGTTTATTAAGGAATCTTTAGGAATTAAATGAAATTAGAAACTCGATTAGGAGGTACATATAGTTACTGGCTCCTATGAATTTGGGGTGTACATCAAATGTACAATGCTCTTAATATGTTTTAACTTTGAAGTGGCGTGTTCAATTCGTTGAAGAGAGCGTAAATGATTAACATGTCTTTGACAATACAAAACAAGTCACAAAAAGGAGAGTTGAATACATTTTCGGCGAATCATTTCATGAGACAAACCCATTTAGTTGGCATCATATAGTAGATTACAGGGTATTCATGGTCACCTTGGTTTTCAAACATGAAGAATAGATTACATGTCTCCTTAGAAACTAAAATATTTTCAGAATGAGGTACATCAAATTGTTTCTCCTTTTTTTTCACCGAATGCTCCAAATTGCTTGTGACAAATGCTTAGCAGAAAACCCTGCTTTCTAGATAATGGTAGCTCAGTTTGAGTTTCAATTCTCATTTTATCTCCGCTGTGATTTCTAGCACAACTTTACAGTTTCGTATGCAATACAATGACATCATTTAAGTATATATCAGCGTAACCATTGCACCCCTCGAAGGTGCAAGTGCTAGTTAATTTTATCAATCAAATGATGGTTCACTTTATAATAGTCATCACAAATGTTTAATTAAATATCACCACCCTTTGCACTACAATGTTCCTTGACAACACTTCAAATATATATATGTGCACGCCAGCAAATATTACTGATCATATATTATGAATTGAACAATAGAAGGGGCCCACAATACTTATTTGCATCAGATATTTAATTGGGTTTGACTATAGTCTTCAGAACCCAATATGAGCTTTGATACTCCTGAGAATATAGATTAAACACAGCCCATGTAATCACTGCTGCATGGTAATATTTTGTGATAATCGATTTTAAGAATAATTGCCTTCTCCAAGGATAATATGCACAACACTTATATTTCTGAAACAATTACTGTACAGAAATAATATTTTAACTATTTTTTTTTCAAAAATATTGCTGATGATATAATTTTTCTGTGTGCAATCTTTTTTCCAATTCAGATAAAAAATCTTCAGCACTGCAAATAACTCTGTTACAAATATAGATTAAACGCAGCCCATGTATTCACTGCTGCATGGTAATATTTTGTGATAATTGATTTTAGGAATAATTGCCTTCTCCAAGGATAATATGCACAACACTTATATTTCTAAAACAATTAATGTACAGAAATAATATTTTAACTATTTTTTCTCAAAAATATTGCTGATAATATAATTTTTCCTTGTGCAATCTATTTTCCAATTCAGATAAAAAAATCTTCAGCACTGCAAATAACTCTGTTACTTATTAAACCTCACAGGCTGGCAAGAAAAACTCTTTGATACCACTGAAATATCCCCAATAGATATTTTTTCCCAAATTTCTCAAATGTTATCTCAAAAATTTAAACAAATAATTTCATGCAATATATTTCAGATTCACCAGCAAATACCAGAAAATACCCAGATAAAATAATCTCAGAAGTATTATTTCATTCAACCTTCAGCAGTTTAATAACACGATCCAATCTTAAAAACAGAAGTCATGGTCAGATTGGAAATTAGAGAAGAACCTGAAACACAATGTGAACTCCGTCGCGAATCCACCTCAAAAGATGAACTGGGTTTTCGTCCAATCCACCGAGAAAGCTTGAAGGTTTCTGTCCTTAGGTTTCAGAATTGAAAGCTAGAAGCTTCCCAAATTTTCCAAGAGAAGAGTAATCAAATCATAAAACCAAGCATGCTGAAATGAGCTCCTCTTTCTTCTTTTAAGCACAACTTGGTGACTCTTCACATTCCCATTTCTGTCTTTCGTCTTCTTCATCTTTTGTCACCTTTTAATCCTCTTTTAAATATTAAAAATGACATTTAACATTTTGCATTAGCTTTAGTAAAGTCACTTTCAATATTTTATGAAGTTGGCTTTTAAATTTTCTAATGTCCCAAAAAAGGGGACATTACAAATTCCCCTTGTTGCTCACTTTGGAGGGTAGGTTTTGTCCTTCGGGGATTTTCTCTGGATTGGGACTCATATTTCTCTTCTACCATTCTCGGCTGATCCTCAACCTTTCGCTCTAGGTTCATAAGTCTGATCTGGGTCTCATTCATCATAAAAGGAAGTTGGTCCACTTTGGCTAGGGGATTATTGACATTATCAAATTCCCTACTGTTGTTTCTTGAGTTATCCATTTTCAGATTTTAGTCTCCTGAAGGGGATTTGAAAGATTCTTTTAGTTGTTTTCTTTAACAATAATCTTAACCACTTAAAGACAAAATACACATCAAATTGTTTACACAACAAAATTTAGCTTTTAATGCTCAAGCCAAAATGTTCGCATTTTTATTTAATAGATAATACAAAAATTTTGAGTGCTCGATCGATGCATTACTTTCATTAGTGATGGGCTATTCTTGCGCATTGAAATCAGAGGGTATGAGATGGTTTTCCTAACTTTTGATTACAATACTTGTCTTAGATGCAACTTTAGTGGAGTGATGGTTTTAGTTGATGACTCAAATTTAGGAGAGGTCTCTATTGGTTTCTTGTTTGATGGGGGTCACCTACGCCTCTCCCTACAAACACGTCGGATGCATTCAGCTAAAGTCTTATTGTCTTCTGGGAGCGAACAACATGAGTAATCATACATTGTTCTGGACATCCAAAGACGAACAACTCTTGGGTCACGAACCTTCTTCCGTGGTGTGTGTTGGATCCACATCTTGTGAAAAACTGATGAGCTGGTCTCAGTTTTCTAGGTGAAAGGGTGGTGAGCTTCTAGGTCTAGTTTTGAACCCGATAGCTCTAATACGATATGAAGCATGCTAAACTATAATAGATAACTCTAAAACACAATTTCCATCATAAAAGCTGAGAAATTTTAAATTTTGCTTTTCCTTCATTTATAAACTGGAATGAGAATGATTTCTTTTTCACATGATCATGAATAGCTATTCAATAACAAATTTAACTCGTTTCAAATGAACTGAAATAATAAGCAACTAACAATTTTAACTGCTTTCACGTGAACATGAATAATAACCAACAGATTCAATTGCTTTTACATGAACACAAAGAAAAATCAAATAACTAATTTGATTACTTTATCTTTTGAAGGAATACATTAACAAGAGAGAAGATAATTATTGTTCTTTCTTCTGTCCTAGAAATCTTGTGTAAGTCTTTGCAATAACGAAGAGAGGGAGAGCATTATCAGATGCTTTACCTGCCAACCATTGATCAACGGTCCTCTGCTCATCTTCCTATTGGAAGTGGCCCTGCCCTACACAAGAAATGCAGACACAGGGCTAGGTTTGATTGCCATCCGAGCTTGGTGTTTAGATCCTACATCATTCGTGGTTGGTCACACAATCTAAGTACCTCCTTCACTAGTATGACCCTTTTGACTAAACGTGTATTTTTGGTTTAATTTAAACTAATGGTTGTATGCATTTTGTATTGTGCCACCTTGGTCGAGGTTTATCACTATCTCGTGCTGTCAGATTTCACCACCTCTAATCGACTTGTATAACAATTGAGTCATATTGACTATCTTGGTCTTAACAACCTACATCAGGCTAATTGCCATCGTCTACTGACATTAACAATCTTTCGGCCTTCAAGAGATGGTGACCCCCTAACAAGCAACTGCTAAGTAGTTAACTATCGTAGCGGTCAAACGACCTCCTAGGGAAAGAGGCCTCCCTATCCGTCAATTGTTGTACTTAATCAGATTTAAAATTGATTACGCACGATTTTGTTCTCTCAGTTTTTACAATTGAATGATAATAATTTAACCTTTCTTGTATCTGCATGGTTAGTGTTTAATATTCTTTCCTTACTATCCTGTTTTCAGTTTAACAGTAGCTTTGCTTTAAATCCTTGTATTTTGTATCAGATTCAAGCAAGGTGCTAATAGAATTGCAAACATAAAATAAGTGTCCTTTCCTATCATGCATGCTACTGAATTCTTTAATTGCAGAGCAATTATAAATCATTTTAGATTCTTGACCTTATATACTTGATTAATTGTTATGAACAAGTGTAATGACCCTGATTTGGCCTCAACCTTAAAGCATTTAATTTTCATCAATTTCCATGCAAATCATATGTTTGACATTTTGTCAAACAGTTGTCAGACTTGCTGTAACGAACCCAACCTGACTCTTAGATAATTTC
>MU217358.1:586820-611569 GCA_018584345.1 Thuja plicata | reverse complement strand
ATATTCGATGATGAGCACTAAGAATGGATCCGTATTTATAACTCTTCGGACGCCATAGTTTCCAAAAGGATATATCAGTTAACCAGTCTCCGGAATAGCAACTTCCAAATTATTATAATAATAAAGTGTTATTATAATAATGACTTTATTATTAATTAATAACATATCGTTATTAATTAACATTAGATAATTAACCAATATGCACTCCAGTGATAAAATCTGCATCCACTACTGATCCTGCCAAACTGACGGAGCCATCCACTGCATTGCCAAAAAATAGCAACTGCCAAAAATATACTTACTATAAATAGTAAGTCCCCAACCAAGGAATTGTACAAACTGAACATTGTCTGGAAGCTGACCCTTGTCGATATTGCCTTGCTAGAAAGGGAAACTAACCAAACTGACTTACTAAAAATAGTAAGTCCTGAGTTACTAAAAATAGCAAATCTGACAACTGGGACCCTCAAAACCGGGAATCAGTTCACGAGGGTCACGATAATGAGCTGACCAAGCCGCTGCCACTACCTGTTAGAAAGGGGGTCATCACAGTCCACCCTCCCCAAGATTGCTTGTCCCCAAGCAATCCCTAAGCAACTGTACATCACAATCCACTTGGATCGCACGGGTGAGCCTGCGTAATATCATTGTCACGCACAACTGGCCCCTTTAGCACCAACACCCAAATCATTGACAGCAAGGACAACATCATCCGAAAACTAACTATAGGTGCTGATGGAAGAAACAACTCAGCGGAACTCAGCCCAACTGTAACACCAACTCTGCCAATACTTGAATCCCTTCCACCAAAACCAACCTCTGATAAACTGTCCTGAGTGTATCGACACTGCAAGTGGTCCAACTTGCAACTGCCAATTCCATCTGCAAAGGATGGTATTAACCCATCCCACATTGGATGGTATGAGACTGGAGCCAACCCACATCGATGTAAATCCTCCGCCTGTGGGTCGAAGGTAAAATGACGAGCACACCTCATCGTATAGTGCCCATAGAAAGCCCCCATCTCCATCAAAGGCTCATCACTACCAAACTGGGAATCAGGAGATGGCTCCAATCTCTGACTCTGCCTAACTACAGGCTGGGTTGGATCTTGGGCAACCTTCTCAGCAAACCCAACCATGAAATCCCTGTTGGGAAGCATTGTAGCCAAGGTCTCCACAATACTCCCCACTAAGCGTCGTATAGCGCAACAACCTCGAATGAGAGTACCCTCGGATACTTGGTACGAACTCCCCTGCAAGTCTGCACTCTCAAGAAGATACTCCATAAATGTCTCGGTGCAATAAAAATTATATGTGGAAGCGTCAACCTGCTTCCCTGCAACCCACAACTGATCTTCCTGCAAATGTGGCATTGCCAACTGTCTACTGCCACCAGCTATATGTAATGTGGTAATAGATTCGCTTCCCACAGCAGGAAGCAAATCACTGTGAGAGCTCGTCTCCACTGATGCTCTCACCTCCTTTATACGTGCTGTGCCCAAATCCTGGATGGTGTGTTTTCCACATCATTACGTCCCTCATCCCCAACCGTAGAAGCCAACTCACCACCAACCACCTCAATGTGCAACTGAACTGGGTCTGGGGCTGGTGTAGACCGAACATGCTCAACCTCTACGGTCACCTCCTCCAATCATGACTGTGACTCCTGTAAAGCCAACTGGGTACACTGCAGTGCGTCCACGGTTACCTCAAGCTCCTGGGTAAGCTCAACCACCTCCTCTTTCCCTAACAATGTCTCATAACAGGTACTCCCCCACTCTCGAAGGTAATCCCTGTCAGCAACTAACCTACGTGTAATTATGCTTCAAGACCCTGACAGCCTCTCAAAGCGCATGTATCTCTGCTAGAGAGACTACTATCACCGTGCTCATCTGACATAGGAGCACCCCAACCAGATGCGGCTAACATCTGACGGATCGCATCAAAATGCTCAACAACTAAAGAGATGTCCCTGTCACTCACCTTCAGCTGACTAGACACATGATGCCCCTGTAAGCCCTGCCTCCTATGCAAGCTCTCCCTCCCACTAAATGCACTATGATAGGAGACTGAATCAAAATTGCTTGCCCCATGTGTGCTACTATCCTCGCACACATCTGTAATTGCGATCCAACTTGTCAGTACCTCAACCAACACCTCAGAAGAAACGGAAACCCTAGTAGGATTGCCAATAATAGAGAGTCCCTGTGAGTCCTGATCCGGGGACCCATTCAAGAGCTCCTCAGAGTCATAGCCCAATATCTGATAAGGAATGTCGTCCCCTATGCAGCCTATATCATCATCTGATAAATCATCCGAAGTGTTCACACTCGCTGCATCTACATCCCCTAAAAGGTGCTCAACTGCTATCTCCTGAGTCTGTGTATCTAAATCGATGTCAGGATGTGAATCAATAACTCTCGAAAATGAGCTGACATTTGCCAACTCAGCTGTAACACCCTAATCATTAATACCACAACAAGGTAGCTCGATGCTCTCGCCAATCTCACCTGAGAGGGGTGCTGCCTCTCGCTCTGGAGCTACACTATGACAGTTGACATATAAATCTCCGACGACAATTCCCTCCTTGAGAGAATCTGGACCATCAGAGGCAATTATTGTAGCATCTGTCTCTGTACCAACTGCAACAACTACTCGGTAAGCCTCAACTTGCAGAAGCTTAGTGCTGCAGTCTACCACGGGTACGGACACGTCCACCTGTTTATGCGTGGAGTGTCTATCATCAGATACATGAGTAGGTGTCGTACTATATACTGGTGGGTCTACATATCGGACACTTGTCGGGGAAAGGTCAAGCCTCCTACCCTGCGATCTCGATGACGGTCTACAGAAAGCAGAAACCATGTACCTTGCTGCGCTATCTACTGTCTCTGGATCCGACAGACTTGCCGCCATCCTTTGCTGATGAAGCCTAATTCGCTCCATTAATGTATCTATCCTGTCATTACTCCCTGTACTGCTACGCCGACTCTCGGAGCTAAGCCGCCTGTATCTATCCATAGCCAAAATGCACGAGTGCTGATCACTCTAAATATAACAGTAGATCTGCATAAATAAATATTTTCCTACCCCCAAAGGATGGCAAGAAAATGGCGCTGATACCACTATAATGAGCCTGATTTGGCCTCAACCTTAAAGCATTTAATTTTCATCAATTTCCATGCAAATCATATGTTTGACATTTTGTCAAACAGTTGTCAGACTTGATGTAACAAACCCAACTGACTCTTAGATAATTTCAACTGCAAAGCTCTAGGTTTGTTTGATATTATGATATTCCTCCACTGATTTGTAAATGGATTTGAAAAGCAAATATATATATAATTTGTTTTTGTCTTAATAATCACGTCTTCATATATGTAAAGCTTTACAATTAAACAATCATACTTCAATGTTTTGAAATTTTGGAAATATAACTCAATTTGCCAAATTTACCAAGTTCTTGAATTCAACATCTCTTGAATTTAAATGTTTCCAATCATTCTCATTCATATGCATTGAAAGGAAAATGCTTGAGCTCATGCTACCAACCATCTGCTCCAATTGATGTTTATTATTTGATTTGTAAGGAAATGCAAAGGAAAACATTAATTAAAACCTGGCAACTTCATAGCTGATGCTCACGCTAGTTCTTAATGCTACCGCTGCACACCCGTGTGCCCACGTGCTAGAGGATCAAGCCTTTACGGCTGGCGCAACAGTCAAACTGGAGTCTGCAGCCTCCCACGTGAATGCAGAACGTGGCCACGCTGCTGGTAGTCTACACCCGCGCTGCTATTTGGCCCCTGTGGCTAGTATATAGGTGGCGGCTGATGCCACCAATCAGACCCTCTGTCACCCGCGTAGCTGGAAGAGATGTGAGTTGCCTCCCAGCCGAAATGAAGAGTGCATACACCAGATTGCAAGCACTCGGCTTTGTAAGGATCGACCTCTTAAGCAGTCCACAGTTTAATGCTAAATTCAACCACCATAATTTACAGCTCCTCCAAGATACAGAATCCATAGTAGGAAGGAGTTGCAATTGATTATACAACATCAATCAATCGCCGATTAGCCTTAGAAGAATCAGTCTTCTAAAAACCAATTTGACCCTTATACTTCAGCAAGGGCACAAATTTCAGAATTACTAGGAGCAATTCCCAAGAACAATTTTAATATAAAATATTCGATGATGACCACTAAGAATGGATCCGTATTTATAACTCTTCAGACGCCATAGTTTCCAAAAGGATATATCAATTAACCTGTCCCTGGAATAGCAACTTCCAAATTATTATAATAATAAAGTATTATTATAATAATATGACTATTATTAATTAATAACATATCGTTATTAATTAACGTTAGATAATTAACCAATATGCACTCCAGTGATAAAATCTGCATCCACTACTGATCCTGCCAAACTGACGGAGCCATCCACTGCATTGCCAAAAATAGCAACTGCCAAAAATAGACTTACTATAAATTGTAAGTCCCCAACCAAGGAATTGTACAAACTGAACATTGTCAGGAAAACTGACCCCTGCCGATATTGCCCTGCCAGAAAGGGAAACTGACCAAACTGACTTACTAGAAATAGTAAGTCCATACTTACTAAAAATAGTAAATCTGCCAACTGTGACCCTCAAAACCGGGAATCAGCTCACGAGGGTCACGATGATGAGCTGGCCAAGCCGCTGCCACTACCTGCTAAAAAGGGGGTCATCACAACAAGTGGGTCATTTTGATTCGTAAGATTCAACAATAACAACAGATGTTTAATCTTGATGATACACTTTTCCTTTGAACAGTTATGCTATCATATCCAACTAGTGGTGATTGAAGATACTATGCATTAATCATGTAGAAATTCAATCAAAGGCATTGACCAATAATGACATATTACACATTACTTATATGCAAATTCATTCAAATGACATTTACATTACTTATATGCAAATTCATTCAAATGACATTTACTATTGAAGACATTTCACATTACTCATATGTAGATTCAATCAAATAGCATTGGCTATAGATGACATACTTCTCATTACTTAAAAGCAGATTCAATCAAATGACATTGACTATTGATGACATAATTTGCATTACTTATATGCAAATTCAATCAAATGATGTTGAATATTGATGATACGTTTCATGCATATATATTTCAATCCATGATCGATCATTTATATTTCATTTGATAAGTATTCATAACAAAATTAAAATTGAGCAAGGATCGACTTGCCTGATCTGTAAATCGAAGATGATTCCCTTGACTCGATGGCACAACTGTGATGGATCAACCAATGATCCGTCAACTTAGTATTGCAGACGTAAGATGTTTTTAAATCATATACTTATAAGCGAATCAAATAAGAGAGGATCCTTGAGGATCGATACAAGCCTTTGCTTATGTAGGAGCTAACTGATTAATACGTAGTTACTGGTTTTGAAGAGTAATTGTAGAGATAATTTTTATCAATAGAAGGTGGTTGCAAAGATGAAAAGAGACAGGTCTTTGAAGAACGAAAATCATAACACGCATGAGCTTGAGAGATAAGAAGCGGCAAAAGTTAAAAGAGATGAGGAAGAGATTCGTCACGATTCTTTTTATTCTTTTCACTACAAAACATTGTAACTCCTTGCAAGTTTCAAGTGCAAGGAGTTACTATCTCTACCACCTTTCAAGTTGATTAAGCATTTCGGCTTATAGCTGCATAGTTTTGAATTTGGAATTAAATCGTACTCTAGTTAAGAAGTATACATGTATACTTACACACATTGGTGTGTGTATTTGTGCGCTTTGCTCGAGTAATGTCCTTGTTTTTAGGCGCATGGGATTAGCTTATTTCTGTGACCCTCGTAGGTTAATTAGGATGATAGAGGTGGTCGTGTGGCAGAGCCAGTGGTCAGTTTCCACTCTGGAGGTCTGTGATGTTGGGATTGCTCTTCGTTTGAGTTAGATCGACACACTTACTATTTATAGTAAGTGTCTATTTTGAGTAAGTCAGAGTTTCTATCTTTAGCAAGGCACTTGGACAGTTTGCTAGCAGTATGGAGTTGTGGTGACATTGACAGAGCTTCCAGTTTGGGACTTACTATTCATAGTAAGTCAAATTATGGTTAGAGCTATTTTTGACAGGGCCACCCAGACTCATGGTATGCACAGTGATTAACTCATTCGTCAATTGGCTCAATTTCAGGGACTTACTATTTATAGTAAGTTAGTGGATGTTAGAGAGTGACCCTTACTATTTTTAGTAAGGCAGTTGGGTGCACAATGGATATAATGGTTAACTCCCAGGTTCAAACAGAATTGAGAAATAATGATTATTTGTGGAGTTATGTTATTTTAATTATTAATAAAGTGATTACTTTATTAATAATTATTTATAAGGTGAAAAAGTCACTTTATATTCAATGAGGCCATGACCCTTCATTTAAGTGACTTAAAGTGCAAGTATTGGATTATATTTTGGAGGCCAAAATATTAAAGTATCTTTTAAAGTCAATGTGCACACAAGTTATATTATTTAAAATGATATTAAAGTGCATTTATAATCCATGAATATGAGCACCCAAGTTTGAAGACTTATTATAAAGTCTTATTAAAAACCTAGAAGTGGATTTAAATGCTATTAATGAGATTGGAGTTATAAAAGCACATCAAAAGCAAATCAACCTCATTATTGATGATCATTTTTTACTTTGCTTTGTTTTGTTTGTGTGAAGAAGAAATGGAAAAAAAGTTTCAGATTTCAAGCTTGAAGAGTTGTGAATTCTTCTAAGTTTTTCAGCATAGTGAATTGGTGAAACACCCAACGAATTATGTCAAGCGTTGGCTTCAGTTCAGAGGCCAAGAATGAATTTATTGTTGCAGAATTAAGGGTTTGAATGCTTCATTATTTACCAGAACAATTTGCAGTGATAGAAGGAATTGGCAACCATTAATAATCAGGTTTCAGGTATTTATGAGCAGATTTGTGAAGTTTATTCAAGGGTTTCAAGACATTTCATACTTGTAAGTTCATGAATTGTAACTACTAGGTTTTCTAGGTATTGTTGTTAAAGATAATAGAGGTTATTTAATGAACTAGGTTGTCAATATATTGTGAAAATTCTAAGTATTCAAGCTAGTATAAAAATTTGGAATTTTCAATTGTGTATTTTCAATACAATTTCAGTTTGGAGTTAAAAAATTATTATGGCAATATCTTTATTTGCTCCATTATATTGTCATATCAAAACAAATATATCATTTGCATAGCATATTAGTGGTTTGGCAAAGTTAGAACTTGTTGGGCTTCTTACATTGGTATCAGAGTGGTTTCCTCCCATCCTGTTGGGGTGGAATTTATTGGGCTGAATTGTTTGACTTAAGTAATCAGCACTACAGTTATTATTGCAGTCATGGACAAACACAGGAAATCAAGAAATCAGGGAAACTAGTTATACAGTGTCTCTTCTTAGACAACAGACAGATGCCATTATGAAAAACATGGAGAGACTGAGGCAAAGTGAGGAAAGACTTAATGCAATACTTTCAAATCGACAACTATCGATAAGGCCACAGATTATTTGGTTTCTTTGTTCAATAGGACCTTTTCACAGGGAAGATATGAGGAGAGACACGTGAGGCATCCAGAAATCTCCATGATGAGTTTGCAGTAGCTATTGATTTTGGTGGAGATGTTCCTGTACTTAGTGGATCAACCACTAATCCTATTTGCCCACCTGAGAGTGGATATTCTTTACAGGGATGTGTGGATGTGCCTATCGTATTGGCAGATAGTGGTACTGAGTTTCAACATCTTGACCTTGCTAGAGTTGTGACATGGATCAGGCTGATGACATGTTCCCTACCATTGATGGCAGTTTTACATTAGTTGGTAGTAGTTCCAATGATACAGGGTCTGATTTACCAGACAACAGCTCTTTATGTGAGCTTGTCGTTGATGCCGTGGACAGTGTGAGACTGGAGGATGTTCTAGTTACCACTATGGATTTTGACACATTGGATGATGGTCTTACTTTTGAGGGCTACGAGGAGTATTTGAGCTCTGACAGCTCTGATGTTTATGACAGTTGTCGCAGTGGGGAGTCAATATAGGAGACTGCAGTCTTTTCTTGTATTGATGAGGTGAGCATGGAGTCACCTAGTGATGACACTCAGGAGTGGAGTGTTACAGATGAGTCAGGTGACATAGGTTCATGCCACAGTGTAGATGATTCACGTGATGACTTAGAGTCGTGTATGCAGCCAGAGATAGCAGAGGGGTCTTAGATAGACGATGTTGATACTAGCATTGTGGATACCTCTGATGTTGAGTGTGAGGATGATGGGTGCTGCAGTGTGTCTGATTTTTTATATTAGACATTGGGTTTGGACTTAACGTTGGCATCCGGTGGTGGTGGGTTCCAGGATCCTTTTTTATAAGGACTCACAGATGAGGATGGGGAAGCAGACGAGTGGCAGGAGTTCGTTTCAGCCAAGGCTTCCACTCTTGCGGTTGAGGTGTTTGTAGAGGTACCCAATAGTGATACCTCATTGGTTGATATGTTCGAATTTGATAGCACATGTGAGGAGAGTGAATATGAGGTTTTACTTCCTCGGTGGCTCACGAGGATGACTCTACTTGCAGCGAGTCATGTTTGATTTATCAGACCCTAGGGGAGGACTCTGAGTTGCTAGTGAGTGAGAATGGGTCCCAAGATTTGGATTGTCATGTGGTTACAGAGGACGAGGTAGCTGAGAATTGTGATGAGTCAAGTTCAGCAACAGCTTCCTTGGGGTAGATGAGGATGAGTCTGATGTCAGTACTCAGTTTGTAGATGTGTGCTCGGATGTCAGTACACAGAGATACGGTGATCTTGAGGGGAGTTTGTTAGATACAACTTCCTTCGATAGTATGGACAGTGCAGTTGAGAGTGTACACAGGAGACCAGTTGTACAGAGTCATCATGTGACTAGCCAGTTGAGAGTCGGTGAGAGAGATTACTTCTACTCTCCAGCATTTCGATGCCGCTCGTCTGCTGTTTGTTGTTTATGGTTGGGGTGCTCCTATGGCAGATGAGCACGGTGGTGGTTACCTTTCCTTACAAAGATTCATTCCTTGCGGGAGGCTGTCAGGATTTTGAGACAGAACTATTTACAGTTGGTAGCCGATCTAGATCACCTAGTTGAGTGGGGGAGTACGACATATGAGGCACTGATGGACAGGGAGGAGGTGTGTGAGCTTACTCAGGAGCACACAACAACTTCTATGGCTTTAGAGGGCACTCAGTTAGCTCTCCAGGAGTTGCAAGGATGTTTAGTAGAGGTGACTTTAGAGTTGGAGTGAATTGAGTCTTTGCCATCCTTTGATTCAGTTTAGTTGCACATGGTAGTGGTTGGTGGTGAGTCATCTTCCACAGTTGGCAGTGATGGATGTGTTGGGGACACAGTTACATCCATCTTTGAGACAGATGCAATAGATGTAGAGGAGGTGAGTGCACCTGTGGAGGACAACAATGAGAGTTTTGTGGTATCAGGTTCTCTAGTTGTTAGCACGATGGCGGATTATACAGAGAAGGTTGTTGAGAGACCTGTGGTAGCTGGAGTGGATTCAACGGTGAGTTGTGTGCCAGTTCCTAACACTACTCCCTTTGATTCACAGGGCATGGGCAGGGTATCATCTGGTTTGGAGACGAGCTCTCATGATGATTTGTTTCCTTCTGTCGGAAGCAAATCTATTCCTTCACCTCATAGAACTGATAGCGATGGGCAGTTGGTAGTGCCACAGTTTTCCTGAGGGATCAACTGTGGATTGCAGGGGAGCAGGTTGATGTTGCTTCTTATAATTTCTACTGCACGGAGTCGTTTATGGAATACTTGCTTGAGAGTTGAGTTTTGCAGGAGGGACCTTTGGGGCTTCTGAGGGTACACTTATTCGGGGTTCTCGCGGTATTTAGCTATTGGTAGGGAGAATCGTAGATACCTTGACTACAATGCTTGCTCACAGAGATTTTGTGGTTGGGTTTGTGGAGCAGGTTACCTAGGATCCTGCCCAGACAGTTGTTCAGAGTCAGAGATTGGAGCCATCTCTTGATTTTTGGTTTGATATTGATGAGCCGCTGACAGAGGTTGGAGCTTTTCACCATGATTAGACATTGAGGAGCACTCATCATTTCTCTTTTGACCCACTCGTTGAGGACTTGGTTGCACGTCGGTGTGGGTTGGCTCCTGAATTATACCATCCTTTTTGGGATGAGGTTTTTCCATCTGCAGTTGATGGGGTTAGTTAAGACAAGTTAGCAGGAGGCTATTTGCATGGTCAGCATATCCATGGTGATTTTGCAGAGGATGGATATCTTGGTTATAGGAGTTTTGATCTGTCAGATGATATTGAATACCCATTCTTCCTTGTTATGGGTGGTTGTGAGTTTCATCTCTATTGGGATCCAGGTAGTGACAGGTTTGACACTGCAAATTGTGTGGGTCGCTATGGTTGGCATGGCGACAGTGTGTTCTGGTTAGCTCAGTGGATGATGTTTGCATCACAGGAGTTTGCAGGTGATTGCAGGGACATTATTCCATTTTATCCTTGGGATCCAGGTGGACTTCTGTGTTTTTTTTTTGAGATTGCTTTGGGACAAGCAATTTCATGAAGGGAGGACTGTAATGTCCCTGTTTTTAGGCGGATGGGATTAGCTTATTTCTGCGACCCTCGTAGGCTAATCTGGATGATAGAGGGGATTGTGTGGCAGAGCCAGTGGTCAGTTTCCACTTTGGAGGTCATTGATGTCGGGATTTCTCTTGGTTTGAGTGAGATTGACACACTTACTATTCATAGTAAGTGTCTATTTTGGGTAAGTTAGAGTTTCTATCTTTAGCAAGGCACTTGGACAGCTTGCTAGCAGCATGGAGTTGTGGTGACATTGACAGAGCTTCCAGGTTGGGGCTTACTATTTATAGTAAGTCAAATTACGGTCAGAGCTATTTTTGACAGGGGTACCCACACTCATGGTATGCACAGTGATTAACTCATTCGTCAGTTGGCTCAGTTTCAATGACTTACTATTTATAGTAAGTCAGTGGATAGAGAGAAACCCTTACTATTTTCAGTAAGGTAGTTGGGTGCATTATAGGCATAATAGTTAACTCCCAAGTTCAGACAAAATTGAGAAATAATGATTATTTGTGGAGTTATGTTGTTTAAATAATAAATAAAGTGATTACTTTATTAATAATTATTTATAAGGTGAAAAAGTCACTTTATATTCAATGGGGCCATGACCCTTCATTTAAGTGACTTAAAGTGCAATTAATGGATTATATTTTGGAGGCCAAAATATTAAAGTATTTTATAAAGTCAATGTGCACACAAGTTATATTATTTAAAATGATATTAAAGTGCATTTATAATCCATGAATATGAGCACCCAAGTTTAAAGACTTATTATAAAGTCTTATTAAAAACCTAGAAGTGGATTTAAATGCTATTAACGAGATTGGAGTTATAAAAGCACATCAAAAGCAAATCAACCTCATTATTGATGATCATTTTTTACTTTGCTTTGTTTGTGTGAAGAAGAAATGGAAACAAGGGTTTCAGATTTCAAGCTTGAAGAATTGTGAATTCTTCTAAGTTTTGCAGCATAGTGAATTGGTGAGACACCCAATGAATTATGTTAGGCGTTGGCTTCAGTTCAGAGGCCAAGAATGAATTTATTGTTGCAGAATTAAGGGTTTGAATGCTTCATTATTTACTAGAACAATTTGCAGTGATAGAAGGAATTGGCAGCCATTATTAATCAGGTTTCAAGCATTTATGAGCAGATTTGTGAAGTTTATTCAAGAATTTCAAGACATATCGTACCTGTAAGTTCATGAATTGTAACTCCTAGGTTTTCTGGGTATTGTTGTTTTAGATAATAGGGGTTATTTAATGAACTGGGTTGTCAATATATTGTGAAAATTCTGAGTATTCAAGCTGGTATAAAAATCTGGAATTTTTTGCTGTGTATTTTCAATGCAATTTGAGTTTTGAGTTAAATTTTTTTTATTGTAATATCTTTATTTTCTGCATTATATTGTCATATCAAAACAAATATATCATTTGCATGGCAAATTAGTGGTTTGGCAGAGTTAGAACTTGTTGTGGTTCTTACAATTTGTGCGCATGCTTGAGTTGCATAATTAACGTATGCGAGTATATGTACATGTGTATATGCATAAATACATTTGGTCATAGGATTTCATGAATTTATGTATGTATATATACCTATTTGTATGCATACACATATGGTATATATGTACTTCGCATGTATATATACACACTTAGGTAATCATGAGGTTGTTACTTACAAAATCAATAGAATTGATTGAATTTCTTGGATTCTCATTTACATAAAGATGAATGTTCTTATCGACATTGACTAGATCAATTTAGTTAAAAAGATAAACAAGAAAAGGGTCTCCTAACCTCACCATTGACGACTGATTTCTAATGACCACCACCTAACCCTATGACTCTAGGTGACTAGACGTCCAAAGGTTACTTATCTCTAGGTTCCAGGCTTAGATGAGAACTTTGACCTCTCATCGTGTCTACATCTCCTCTCCCCGATGATACTCTCCCTCCCTTCTTCGAGAATGATCCATCCTTGTTCGATCACTTGACACACAAGGTAGTTAGACATAATCTTCTTACTATCTTAGTATCAATATAATAAACATTGATTTCTAGTGTAATCCATCAATATCCATCAATATACATCACTATCCATCAATATGCCTCAATATCCATCAATATACATAATAAACATATTTCAACATTAACACCTCATCTCCAATCAAGTAGCTAAAACAATTATATGAAAGGTTCATGAAGGAGGGATGTAACCCCTCCCCGATCCCTCCATTCTGAAAATTTGTTGATGGTTTATATAGTACCCTTGTACCTCAGTCATTAAAATTTAAGATTCCTTCCAGGTACCCTGAATGCATGGTAACCTGGCATATGCTCCACTGGGTTAGTTATGCTACTTCAAAGTTGCTTTTTTGGTTTTGTTGTATTAACTGCTTTGCAACAATTTAGTAGTTACGCTTGATAGATAGTCATTTGTCATGTCCCCATCCAATCCGAAGTTAGTTCTTTGAAACCATTCAAATTCGGCAAGTCTCTTATGGAGACTAATTTAGATATAAGATTTGGATTTGTAATGATAAAACTAATAATGATATGAGATGCAGAGAAATTTAGACATCGATAAGCCTCATATGGTTGATCATTTGATGATTAGTGAAAACAGATAATAATAAATGTCTATTATGAGAAACGATTAAATTACTAGCGTTCTTTGTAAGAGCATGTGAAATCGATAGTTAAGCATATCACTTGATGCGATAGCATCTCATAGATCGAACTTAGACAATGTTAATGATAGGTCAATGTAATGTCCCCATTTTCGTGAGCGTCAACTTTTAGAGGATTATCCTATTTCCTGACCCTCATAGGCTAATGGAGTTGTTCAGAGGGTCCAGTTGGTAGAGCCAAAGACCCTTTCCCACTCCAGTGATCAGGGATGTTCAGGATTGCTCTTTGTTTAAGTCAGATTGACACACTTACTATTAATAGTAAGTGTCTATTTTGGGTAAGTCAGAGTTTCTATCTTTAGCAGGGCTCTTGGATAGTTTGCTAGCAGTATGGAGTTGTAGTGACATTGACAGAGCTTCTAGTTTGGGACTTACTATTTATAGTAAGTCAAATTATGGTCAGAGCTATTTTTGACAGGGGCACCCAGACTCATGGTATGCACAATGATTAACTCATTCGTCAGTTGGCTCAGTTTCAAGGGCTTACTATTTGTAGTAAGTCAGTGGATGTTAGAGAGGGACCGTTACTATTTTTAGTAAGGCAATTGGATGCACAATGGACAGAATGGTTAACTCCTAGGTTTAGATAGAAACAAGAAATAACGATTATTTTTGGAGTTATGTTATTTTAATTATTAATAAAGTAATACTTGATTAATAAGTAATGACAAAGTGCAATTATAAAGTTATATTTTCACTTTATGTGAATGGGGCCACTTAATGACTTTATGTGAATGAGGCCACTTAATGACTTAAAAGTCATTTAAAATGTACATCACAATGATATAATATAGCTTTATGGTTTAAGTGGACTTTATTTAAAAGGGAGTTTTAAATGTTAAAAATATACTTTATATTAAGTGATAAAGTGTTATTTAAAAAGGGAGATATAAGTGTTTAATAAAGTATACTTTATATTTTAATGTGTGCATCAAAAGGAGGGAATATAATTAAATATTATATTTCAAACTTGCAACAAGTTTACATGATAAGTTATACGGGGTGTAAGCTTGAAGCTTCAAGCTCAATTGTTATTTGGAGATTTATAAATACCTTCAAAGGGAGAAATCAATTCATTCTATGACTGGTGCATTTGCTTTTTTTTGTGTGGAGAAGAAATTGAAACAAGGGTTTCAGATTTTGAGCTTGAAGAATTGTGAATTCTTCTAAGTTTTTCAGCATAGTGAATTGGTGAAACACCCAATGAATAATGTCATGCGTTGGCTTCATCCTGAGGCCAAGAATGAATTTATTGTTGCAGAATTAAGGGTTTAAATGCTTCATTATTTACCAGAGCAGCTTGCAGTGATTATTTTTAATGCAGATCGCAGTGATATAGAGGTCTGCGTTTGGAAATTCTTGACAGCCGCAGGTCATTTAGAGAGGTGGTATTCATAAATTGAAGGCTGCGATACATTCCTGGAGGTCTATGACTGCATACGAACAGTTCCAGGTTCCTTTGTTTTGAATTAAATGAATTGTTGATGCATGTTTTGACCATTGTAAATATTTGCAACTAAATTGTTGACAAATAAAAATACCTTGTGCTCAGTTGGTATAATTATTTCTTGAATTTCATGCATTGGAAAATTGTTTCAAAATTACTTTAATGCAAAGTTATTATCTTGCCTGGCAATACTTCATAAAAATTCAAGGAATTACATATCTATTTTCAAAAATCAGTCATATATATCATTTGCATAGCAAATTAGTGGTTTGGCTGAGTTAGAGCCATTGGTGTTCTTACAATAGTATCTGAGCTTGCCTGCAAAGTGTTTGACCAAATGTCAAACATCTAAAATTGTAACATTCCAGTGTCTTTTAGAGTTAGAACCTGCAAGGGTTCTTACAGTCAATGACCACATCCAAACTCAAGAAATGATCCTAGTAACAAATAAGGAAGATGCAACCTTAGACAGAGATATCATTCGACGTTACCCATCGACATGAATAACAATAAATGTCAAAGCTTTCAAAATTGGCGCCACCACTCCTCAGCGCTACCTTGGAAACCATCGTGGAAGCTAAAGATGTAATAAGAATAAGATTATCGCTATTAAGAAGAACAAAACACTCGTCAGCAGATAATTCATAATAATAGTCAATTGTATACATGTTCTCCCAAGTAGCGAGGAATCATCTCGATCAAGGGAATATTGTCTGAGCACTAATTAAGGTTCAGATTGATATGTAAACATTGGTAATTTGAGCATATGATATTGATCAAGGGAAGTCAATATAATAAAAGGGATTAGCATATGAGAGAAGTGTGATTAAGGGATATCGACTAAGAACGTCAAACAGTCTAGGTCAACAACTTATAAGCCATATTGAATCAATAAAGATTAATTGTCAGCATTCAATAATTAGGGAAGAAGTTTAATTAAGTGAGAGAACTGATCTGGTTATGAAGAGATCGATATAGAAGGGAGGTGACTACTCAAACCTCAAGGGTTGCCGTCTTTGGATTTAAGGGATATAAGAACAAGTTTCAAGCACATTCGTTCACGGCAGAGGAAAAAGATGGGAATTATTTTTTGTGATTGATACTCATCAAAAAATCAGAGAATATAAAAATTTATTTGATACTCTTCAAAAGGAAGAGATGAGGAAGGAAATGTATCATATATATTGTTGGCAAGCATCTATGAGTTAAATACTGATTATAGAATATTATATCTGGATTCTATTAGGGACAAAGAACCCTTATATGGTTACACACACAGATATGAGATATTAATATATACATAGCCTATCCCTTATTTCCTTGCTATAGCTCCTTAAGAAGATAGGTTGGTTTTGTCAGGGAGAGGCAGAGTAATTCCTCACAATGTAGGTGTGTCCCAAGATGGGGTGAGGACATGTATTTCCAATGCCTTGGGGGAAAAGTCCCAAGATGGGTATGATTATGTGTTTTGCAAACCTTGAGGGAGCCTACTTGTAGATTGGTTTCAAAGCACCCTAAGGAGAAGTAACTCCCTATCCTCCTCAGGGTTGATGTTTAGGAGAGAAGTAAGGAATTGGTAAGTATGTTAACTGTCAAATGTATTAAAAATCATTAATTGTTTAATCTGATTTAAAGGCATAATGATGTATGTCAATCATTAGAAATTCAGCAGCCTCCTAGTAGGGAACATTACAGAGACGAAGTAAATCACCATTTTCAAGTGAAATTAAAACCCTAGTTGGGCATTTTAGGGTAAATCAAGTAAAGTCCCAGTTGGGACATTATATCATTTGGTTTTAAAACTGTTGTAAGTAGAAATTGGTATTATGCTACATGAGAACAACCACAAGTTAAAGAAAGTCCACAAACCATAACTGTAAGACCACTGGCAATATCATACTATAAAGTAGGAAACCATCTCATCAACCCAAAGGCTTTCACCACAAAGATATACCTCTAGATCAGCAAAGATTTTGGTGCTGGTAATTATTTTAAACCACTTCTTTCTCACAATTGTTCTACATTTGGCTTATTAACACACTCAACATGCATTTAAATTTTAAAAGTTAAAATGAATAAAAATAGAAGAGTGCATAAGATCCAAAAAGAAGCCCTGTATGATAATTTGAAGGGCGTATGAATCCTTATGGACCGGTTTATATCAAGAAATTTGACATTCCTAAGGACCTATGTCTGCTGTTTAGTTTATAAGAGAACATCAGCTTTATAACAGAGCAGATCATTACATTTACATAAATTTTCATGTTGTATTTAGGTACAAATGTATCCCGTCCTTTGTGAAGCTTTGCCCCAAAAGATGCAATCAAATAAAGATGTGTGCAAAGGAGGCATTGATGGCAAGCCAAAATCAAATGCATGTAGATGCCATTATGTGTATCCAATATGCTAGTTCAAAAGCCATGGAAACATGTATGCCAACAAAAAAGTGTCTGCTCCAAAATTAGATCATGAGCATCAAAGTCATAGAGTCAATCAATTGTTAGTAGTGTTTGCAACATCTTAGTACCTCATAAATGCAGGTATTTTTCAAAGACGAGAACAGCACAAGCAGATGTCTAGAGTGAGTTTTATTTTAATATTTGGAGTACTCTAAAAAATTACTTTCCAGAAAAAAGCTCCAATTTCAATGCTTTATGCAAAGGTTCAGTCGATGCACAGCTCAGCAGTAGTTTTGCAATTATCAGATGGGGTTTTAAAACCACCAGCCCCGTGTTGTGAAAAGGTGGATTTCACAGGTTCTCTAAGCAGTGATTTAGCTTGAATCTAATGCGTGGGGAAAGTAAACAACACAGAGATGTCTTCTCTTCATATTCTTTACTTTTGGGTTTCTTTCCAAGCCCAAAGCATATCATCACTATGCATAAAGATCCAGGAAGGTTCAATGGGGCAATGGAATATTTCAAGAAATCAATGTACACAAGGCAGTTCATACCAAGTGTTCAAAAACATGGTGAAGACTACATAACCAAGGTAGAGTTTAACAGTCAGGAATATTGACAAAGCTATTGATTTATAGTAGATTGCAGGGAACATTTGCAGTTGTTAGACTTAGGATGCTGTTGGTTGATGCTAGTGTCCTTGAAGTTGAAGATCTAAAGAAGGCAGCAAGCTTGTAAAATTGAAAAGAAGATAGCAGAGATGAACATGCAATGCTTACTCTAATTAATTCACAATCTCAAACACCCAAGTGAGCACAAAATACAAGTTGGATGTATATACTATATACACATGCACAATACTTGCTCCTAACAGCAATTAACAGTTTGAGTCTAATCTCATTCGAAATTAAAGAACAGAGCATCATTGTGAGATAGTCTTTTGTGGAGTTTCAAATTAAATCCAATCATTGGAAGTAGCATAGTTGGGGTTCGAACCTGATAGGCTACGTACATGGCCTGTCTAGGATTACATAATGAAATGTATGATTTAGATGGCAGCCAACAGGGTTCTAGAAAACAATAAGTTTTACCATTTGAGTGTTGCTATTGCACATGAGGCATGGAGTAGTGTCCATAGCATGTGTAGGATTGCATAATGAAATGCATGCATTAAGTAAAATCCAAAATGGTTGTAGAAAGCAGCAATCTTTTGTATTTGAGTCTTGCTATTGCATGTGGTGAATAGAGTAGTACAAATCTGTGAAAATTTAATGAAGACATCACAACCAAAATTTACACTTGCAGATTTTTACTACTAGAGAGGAAAAATATTGCAAGCCTTCATGGGTGAATTTAACATAGCTAGTTGAATCATTGTAGAATTCAGGACATAGAGGCCTAATAGTTGTAGTCGACAAGTAATAAAAATAAAATGAATGTAATAAAGTTTTTTTTCCAAAACATTGTTGGTTAATCGACAATTTTCGACCATTGGCATTCTTCACCAACGTCGGCTCTCCTATATATTTCATTTTGTACATGTAGTCGGGGACTGCTCATATGATATCCTGTACTAATTGCATATTCGTGAAATGAGAATAATTCTACATCTTTTTAGCTTAGTTACCAGATTCGCACCTTTGGGGCCTACCTCCAGATTCGGATACGTGCGGGCATGGATTCGGAGGTGGGATGCATTTGGATGCACATGGGAAGTGCTTCAACACTTTGTGGATGCATTGGGATACGCTACCATTGCATATTCGTGAAATGATAGTAATTCTATATCTTTTTAGCTTAGTTATCAGATTTGCACCTCTAGGGCCTACCTCTAGATTCAGATGTGTGCGAGCACAGATTTAGAGGTGGGATGCATTTGGATGTGCACAAGAAGCGCATGCGCACCCTGTGGATGCATTCGGATGTCAAGCACATCCAGATGCATCCACAGGGTGTGGATGTGCTTCTTGGGCGCATCCTCTAGTATCATTTTGTCCAGGATCCTCATGGTGCCTGCTAAAACTCTACATTTAAAACTGCACAATAAGAATTAAAAATCCTATGTGCTGAAATTTCATGACTTGATACAACGATCACCTACCTTGTGTTGCAAGGTTATTCTCAATGATGCTATTTCATAACAAACTTTGTAGATCCCATCCATATATCTAGCAAGGCCGTTTTCTAATCTGTATTCTATTTTACTCTATCATTTCCTACACATTGTAGAAAAGTCGTCTGGGAGAACTATGATAAATATCTAAAACTTTTCATTTTGGGTTCATATGAAAAGACTAGTCAAGTACTCAACGGACACTTAGGTTAGTCTAGTGCACAACATGCAATTGATGATAAAAAGAGAGGTGAATGCTTCAATAATTCTATTGAATATCTAAAGACTCGGTTATCATATTCTATCAAATGATGAAGTATCAAACTATCAAATGATTTAATTCCGTATATTTTGTTAATTTTTTTGTATATATAAATATATATATACACACACACACACATGTACCTAAACACATCCAAACCACACCCCCCCAAAATAAAACAAATTCACGTATCCATGTACTGTTTTCTTGTACTTGCATCTGCATCTGAATTCGAACCGATAACTTATTTTTGAAGAATATGCTTGCAATTAACATAATCTATAAGTCTGTTATTTTTGTTGACTTTATTATGTAAATCTGTCAAGTAGAATACTTGAGTAAACATTTGGTGTTGCGGATTTGAACTTTAGCACAATATAACTCACAGATGAGAACTATTGTGATCTAGTGGGACAGTCTGTTGACGAACCAGTAAAGTCAATGAAGGGGGGGAGATCAACTCATATAGGATTTGGTAAATTTGTGGGATATCTTGTTAAGTAAATATGTTCCGAGGGAAACTTTTGCCAGGAAGGTCCCTTTGGTTGCCATCTTAGATAATCTCACCATTAATGAAGATGATTGTCTACTACATAGATTGCCAAGGTTGCTAGTGCGACACTTCATCATCCGTCAATACCTTTGGACAAAGAGGAATCAGGAGAAACAAAAGCAATAAATATTGCAACAGTACGAGGAAAGGAATTGGTAGAAAGACAAATAAATTGACACTTGTAGGAGTCATACCCCCTGGGAATCAATGCATGTGGAACCAAACAAGATAGGACATGAATTCCTAGCGGTCACGAAGCAACATAAGGATTGGTGAGAAGATCCCTTCCATTGGGAGAACATAGTGAAGGAAGAAGGCAATTGAGAAGAATTGTCAGAAAAATTGAAAGACCATGCTTGCCAAGAAGTAAAAGCCGAAGCGTCAGCCGGAGTCGAAGTCGTAGATGGGAAGAAAGGAAGATATTCACTGAAGAATGTAATAGAGCAAGTGGGAGGAAGTATCCAAACATCTACCACTGCCTGACGAAGCATACCGTGACCTATATTGCCTGAAGTATACCAAGAACTTGCTAATCAAGTAGACAACTCGTCCATAGAGTCAACATCAGACAAGGAGAAAGAAGAAAGATGTCTTGAATTAATTGAGACATTTGAGAACAACCTATGCCACATCAAGAGGCTATTTATCTCAGAGGAATCAAGGATTAGAGGAATCGAATTAAAGACCCCTAGACAAAGGGAGTACAAGAATGAGTTTAAGGATATCCAGAGTGCAAGAGGTGTTGAAGGACAACACATAGAAGACATGTATGTGTTTGAATGTGCAAGGTACACATTGGAACCCAAGCCAACATGCAAGGACAAAATCAGGCAAGGAAAATGATGACTACTCTAGTGAGTTGAAATTTGGAAAGACAAGTCGTAGGGAATAGGTTTGAAGATCTTGTGAGACATTACAAGATGTGTGAAACCATATGGTTAGCGAGTGTCCAAGAAAACAAAGACTATTAGATGAAAATGTTTCCAACGATAGTATGCGGCATAGCCATAGACAAGTTCACACAACTGGAAGAAGAATCTAGAACCTCATGGACACGCTAAAGAAGGTGTTTGAGGTCGATTTTAAACTATTGAGAGATGACAAGGAGATTGTGGTAGAGATCTACAATACTAAGTGTAATGGAGGAAATGTGACTCTGCAAAACAAAATATAAGTTCCTCTCAGAGCAAATTTGAGTACATACACTCAAATATCTCCAACTAGGTAAACTAGTGGAAATATCTAATTGCAAATATGGAAAATGAAGTTTATGAATAAAGAAAGAGAATGTGTAGACTGTAGGGAATTCTGGTTCCAAATATGAGTGTCTTGGCCAAGGATTACAGAATAACACATAGATGTTTGTGTGACTTGATGTAGTGTTGTATGGACTGCAAATAGAAAGACACAAAGAATGCAAAAAACCAACATAAGCCTTCAACAAACTTGCAAAACGCAAATGTGAGAAATGTAATAACAAAGGTGAAAGAATGTAACAAATAACAAGACTAAAGTGATTAAATGAGAGAAATAAAATAGATAACCACAAGCAAACTTTCGTGTGATTGAAAATCTGCAATGAACTTGCACACACAAAAGATGAATAATATTTGGGGTTGTTTGGGGACTTGCGTTCATCAAGCCCGTGCTTCGGTGCTTCTTTGCAAGTCATTTAGCTTTTCGAATATTTGTCATCCCTTTTTGTAGGTATTATTCTTGTTTCATATTTGACCTGAAGTACACCCTTTCAAATCATGGCTATGTTGAGAAGTTTGAAGTAGCTATTGTAAAAACGAGACAAAAATAGATAATAAAGCTACAACAATAGAGACTTGTCTTGTGTCCTAAATTAAACAAAATTCATAATTAGAGATATGATCATGTTTTTTACTCCAAGTTATTGGTGTTGGTATTGATTTGGGTTTGGCTTCAAGGGTTGAGTTCTTGGTTTCGGTCAACTTTTTTGGGGGGTTGGGTTTGTTTTGTGTTTGTCCATATGAAAACATATAAAATAAAAAAATATACATATTTTTAGCAGTAATTAAGTTCAAAATACACCACATGTCATCTTGCATTATATAATAAACAAACCCTCCATATTAATAGCCAAACTCGAATGCCATGATATATATTAAAGTTAAAAAAATAATAATGTCAAGTGTCAACAATATGCCATTATTGATCAAAAATCATATCAGTCTTCAAAATATCCTTACCATCATCCATATCACATGTAGGTACTTTTAGATTAAAAAGAACCAAATAGTGCCATTGGCATTGGCACTAGCGCTCTTGTGCTCGCTAGTTGGTTCATCGTCAACATAGAGTGCAACCAAGTGGGAAGTGGTGGCATCCAAGTCAATATGCTTTGGCTTGGTATTCTACTTCCTTGTAGCCACTTTGTTTGTGTAAGTAGCCGCAAGTTTGAATGCACATACACCAAGTCTCGTGCCTTTTTCGAGTATAGTTAATTGCAACTTTATTGAGTGGGTGAAGGAGTATGTGTTCCAATTCCTATCAATGTAGATGAACTAGCAACCCATTAACAAAAAAATAGATTGTGAAGAGTTTAAAAATTTAATATTTTAATTACAAAAATGATGAAATAATTATTTTTTTAAAACATAACACTTGCAATTAATTTTTTGTGATGTCCCCGTGATATCCCCGAATTAGCAGGTTCTGGGAACCTGAATATGGTCAGCTCATCAGCGCGACCCTCGTGAGTTGATAGAATGATTCGAGGGTCTTAGCGTTCAGATTCTATTTCTGGACTTACTATTTATAGTAAGTCAGTTGGACGTCAGTTACTATTTCTGGCAGGGCAGTTGGGGACCAGGTTGATCAGCGGTTACATCAGTGGATGCAGGAATCAACATCAGAAGAATAATGGATATTTAATTATTAATTAATAACAATATGTTATTAATTAATAAAATGATTACGGTATTATAATAATAATACTTTATTATTATAATGCTTTTAGAAGTTGACATTTTTAAGAATGGTTAACTAGTGTTGATTTTTGGAAACTCTTGCATCCGAGGAGTTATATATTCGAGCTCATTTGTGAAGTTGATCATTGATTATATTTTATACAAACTTGGTTTTGAGAATTATCTCTTTTATCTAAGCCCTTGCTGATGTATGAGGGTCAAATTAGTTCTTGAAGACTGATTCTTCCTTGGACTAATAATCAATTGATCGCTATTGTATGATCAATTGATCTTCATCGTGCTGTTGTACACGATTGAAGAAAACTCCGAAGTTGTATGCACACTGAGGGTGCGGTTTCATCTGAAGTTTACAGAGTGAGATTGAATCGAATTTTAGATTCAATTGTTAGGCTACAAGCTAGTGATCAACTCCAGTGTGGTGGATAGTATTAGACCCGATCTTCACCTTTGAAGACACCATCAACAGACCAGCTGCGGGGCCTACCATTAACGCGGCTAACTGCACAGGCGGTGGGTTAGAAAGAAACAACGCGGCCCTCACATACACTCACGCGAGTGTCTACAGGAGATGTCGTGACTCTTGGTGCCGCAAGGGAGGAAAACGCCAAGTATAGGCTCAGCAAAGTGGTGTCTTAGCGCCGCCAAGGAGAAGGAAATATAGTCCGTGCGTAGCAGACTGGTGGACGCCTTCTCTAGCCCAAATTTGAGCACATGCTGTGATCTGCGGCCAGCAATTTCATGGTGGTAGAACAAATCAGGTTCCTTTCATGTTTTTTCCTATTTAGCAAATAAGAATTCTATGCTAGACAAATTGTACTGTTTTCGGCAAAATAAATAAGGAACGAATTCTGAAATTCAGGCTTTTTATTTTACTATCAGCGAATGCATTGTGTTACTCCAAAAATACAACATAAATTGATAAGAAATGCATAACCAGTTAATTTAATATTCTCCCAAAAGGAAAGGGATAGAGTTTTTAGTGTTTTCAAATAGACATAGCCAGTCAGGCTCATCACAGTGGTATCAGAGCGGTTTCCTGCCAGCCTGCAGGGAAACCGGGTTCATTAATTTTTATTATTATTTGGAGAATTATTTATGGTAGACAACAGGAGATTCTTTCCTGGCAGACATTATTACAGGCGAGGCCATTCGCCTCCACCAAACGTGGATGATCCAGATATCCAGTTTGGTACGGTGCTAGGTGGGGATAATAATGCAGGTGGCTCAGCAGGCCAGGCCGGGCACACTGAAGTAGATATAGACAGAGAGGCTAGGGAAACATTCAGGAACTTAGGCGCAGGCCAGCATCATGTAGCTGATGTATTACATGAGCTTTCTGACACATTGAGACGGATCACTCTTCCTAGCGTTCAGAGCAGGGAGAGATCACGTGATGCTTCTGTCGCATCACATCGGTCACGGGTTGATGACCGGCACAGAGATTATGAGCCTCGGACCCCGAGACATGATAGAGCTGATAGGACAGGTGATAGGAGAGATCAATTTAGGCCCCAAGGGCCCACATTTATGAGGCCAGAGACTGACACAGCCAGTGTTGATGATGAGAGTGCCCCTTTTGCTGACGACATAGTCTCACACTATGCCGAATGGGATGCCCTTCCTCCAGCCTTGAAACAAAACTTAAATTTT
>MU217358.1:555256-582844 GCA_018584345.1 Thuja plicata | reverse complement strand
ATCGTTGGCTTTATATGTGAACAATCTTCTCCTCTGTCCCTACATAGATTTCTTTGTATTGTCATAATCTTTCTTTTATATATGCAATGTATTCTTCCTTATATCTGCATTCAGGTGGGATTACTTTGCGTCTTATAATCCTTTGACACTCGTTGATTACGTTAGCTATCATTGTGTCTTCATGATTCAATCACAAATACCGATCATAGTATTTTTTATTTCTGTCCTGACCATTGGCTAGATGTCCACATGGTTGAGGAAACATTGATTATTGTTTAATAATTTCTTGATGCTCCATCATAATCACTAATATTGTGTCGAGTTTATTGCTGTGCATATTGTACCATATTGGATAGCTTCCCATGGACTAATTAGTCTTATCGATTGTCAATGGAGGACTTGATTGTCTTGTAGTGATGATGTAAGCCATGTCATAGCTTTGCCCAACAAGTATGTGGTCGCAGGCTGTTCAGTTCTCCATATATTTCTCCATCACAAACTTCCTTAATGAATAATGGATGATATGAGTATTGAATCTGTTGACTTTGCTATAGTTGACGTCTTCTGTCCCCGACTATGCAACAAGTTGAACTAATGATTGTTGTCTAATAGGACTTAGTAAAATGTAGTTGCCACTTATGCGAATGTAATCGCTGTCAATGCTATGTTTATTTCTAACCCTGACACGAACGCAATCTCAGAAGACGGGGGTTTCTTTCCCTGTGTCGAGTATCATATATTTCTGATTTGTTTTCTTCTGTGATATCAAATGTTCCTTTGTTCGATCATTGCCTATGATCTCCTTCTCAGAATCCTTTATCGCTGAAGCGCTGAAACCATTCATATGAGTTCCAACTGGACCATCTATAGCATCTGAATGTTAGAGACGGAAATCATAATGTTTAGCACTTCTTCATATAGCTATCACGATACTTAGGAAAAATCATGGCAAGTATTTTAAAACCTCCTAATGTCTCTTTAGTCCCTGTCCTATCCATATTTCTCATCCCTTTCTTAATCTCCCCTCTATCTGCGGTCGAACCTGCTTATAATGTTATGAGCGACTTTAGAAGTCGCAACCTTTGGTAGCCGACGACACTAAAGTCGTCGGCTTAACAAAATCATTTATCTTTCTTTTTTTTATATATTAAGTTTATATAATATAAAATATTAATTATAATATTAATATTATATTGAATGAATATATATATATATTATGAATATTATAATGTTAACATTGATGATAACAATTATATATTGGCTAGTATAAATATTATATTATATTATTACTATTCTTATTATTTATTGCTAAATTCTTATTTGAAGAAAAGGGGATATTAAAGTATAATTATATTATTATATTTAATAATAGATTGTATTTTCTATTATTATATTATTGTATTTATATAATATTATATTGATTGTATTCTTTCGTTTTATAACAAATTATAGTATTATTTATTTATTTATTTTTATTATTTCTTATCAATCATATTCTAGAAAGGGGGATATTACACACAGTATTATGGGCCATTCCGAGTGGTTCGACGTGTTGGAGAGGTAGCTTATGAACTGGAATTACTTGAGGACAGCAGAGTGCACAATGTGTTTCATGTTTTGCGTCTTAAGGAAGCCCTAGGCCGAACTGTGATTCCTTCTGCTGTATTACCACCCCTGGATGATGAGGGGAAACTGGAACTGATACCAGAGGCCATTTTGGATGTATGTGAGAGATGGTTGCGCTGGAGGACTATCCGGGAATATTTGGTCAAATGGCAAGGGTTACCTAACGAGGATGCTACTTGGGAACCCGAGGATATTATGCAACACCCTGGATTGCGATTGCTTGAGGACAAGCAATTTCAGGAGGGCGGACTGTGATGTCCCCGAATTAGCAGGTTCTGGGAACTTGAATATGGTCAGCTCATCAGTGCGACCCTCGTGAGTTGACAGAATGATTTGAGGGTCTTAACGTTCAGATTCTATTTCTGGACTTACTATTTATAGTAAGTCAGTTGGACGTCAGTTACTATTTCTGGCAGGGCAGTTGGGGACCAGGTTGATCAGCAGTTACATCAGTGGATGCAGGAATCAACATCAGAAGAATAATGGATATTTAATTATTAATTAATTACAATATGTTATTAATTAATAAAATGATTACGGTATTATAATAATAATACTTTATTATTATAATGCTTTTAGAAGTTGACAATTTTAAGAATGGTTAAGTGGTGATGATTTTTGGAAACTCTTGCATACGAGGAGTTATATATTCGAGCTCATTTGTGAAGTTGATCATTGATTATATTTTATACAAACTTGGTTTTGAGAATTATCTCTTTTATCTGAGCCCTTGCTAATGTATGAGGGTCAAATTAGTTCTTGAAGACTGATTCTTCCTTGGACTAATAATCAATTGATCGCTGTTGTATGATCAATTGATCTTCATCGTGCTGTTGTATACGATTGAAGAAAACTCCGAATTCTGGAAGTTGTATGCACATTGAGGGTGCGGTTTCATCTGAAGTTTACAGAGTGAGATTGAATCGAATTTTAGATTCGATTGTCAGGCTACAAGCTAGTGATCAACTCCAGCATGGTGGATAGTATTAGACCCGATCTTCACCTTTGAAGACGCCACCAACAGACCAGCTGCAGGGCCTACCATTAACGCGGCTAACTGCACAGGCCGTGGGTTAGAAAGAAACAACGCGGCCCTCACATACATTCACGCAAGTGTCTGCAGGAGATGCTGTGACTCCTGGTGCCGCAAGGGAGGAAAACGCCAAGTATAGGCTTAGCAAAGTGGTGTCTTAGCGTCGCCAAGGAGAAGGAAATATAGTCCGTGCATAGCAGACTGGTGGGTGCCTTCTCTAGCCCAAATTCGAGCACATGCTGTGATCTGCGGCCAGCGATTTCATGGTGGTAGAACAAATCAGGTTCCTTTAATGTTTTTTCCTATTTAGCAAATAAGAATTCTATGCTAGACAAATTGTACTGTTTCCGGCAAAATAAATAAGGAACGGATTCTGTAATTCAGGCTTTTTATTTTACTATCAGAAAATGCATTGTGTTACTCCAAAAATACAACATAAATTGATAAGAAATGCATAACCAGTTAATTTAATATTCTCCCAAAAGGAAAGGGATAGAGTTTTCAATGTTTTCAAATAGACAGAGCCAGTCAACCTCATCACATTTTTGATCACAGGAGGTTCTAGGTGTGTGAATGATTGGCCATTGAAGCACCACCAACTATGAGCATTGACCTTATATTTGTCCCAAAAGGTATTGATACCAAAGTTGTTGTAGCATGAAATATCCATGAACTCAACCCTTAGTGCATCTTGCATGCCTCAATTAGAGGAGTCTACGAAGTGTTGCCTTCTACCCTTACCGACTTCAACATCTATATATGGGGCAACTCTTGTTGTCATAGAAAGGAGCTCAACACTAATATTTGAGACTATGCAAAGATTAGAAGTAGCGGAGTGGTCATTTTGATCCCGCTCTCTTCAATGATTTTGTGAAATTGTTTGAAGAAATTCATTAGGATCTTGTTCTTCATCATTTAATGATGACCTTCATCTTCTCAATCATTGAGTCAATGCCATCATATATCTCACTCAAACAAGACCTATTAATGTCGGTATAATGGATTATGCTTAATATGGTCTCTATGAAACTAAGGATATACTCAACACGATCCCACTAAATGTCACCTAGGATCATTTGCTTAACCTTTGTTGTTGCCCTTTTAGTGCTAGATTGCCTCCATATGGACCAATTTGGGTTGATGACCATTTTAGAGAGCGCCTCATGAACCTTCGCAAGTTATCTCAACAAACTTGCGTTGGAGGCATAACGAGTTTCAAGATATAGTTTGGAAATCAAATTTTAAAATATTAAATTTCCAAAATCAAAAATTAAAATTAATTAAAAATTTACTAAAGTGAAACATATGTAACTTACTTTCAAGAGCCCCAATTTTGATAATGTTTTAAATATGCCTTCATTACATATGGTCACTGTTGACAAACATTTGGTTCTCTTCAGCCTTAGCATATATGTAGTGTCCCAGGCGATGGAAGTCACCCGACGGCGAGTACCTGATGACAATGTATTCGACGACAAGGTACCCGAGGGCAAATACCTGATGGCGATGTACCTGAGGGAAAGTACCAGACGACAATTTATCTGATGACAAGGTACCCGAGGGCAAATACCCGACGACAATGTACTCGAGGGCAAATACCCGATGGTAATGTACCCCAGGGAAAATTCCCGACGATAATGTACCTGAGGGAAAATACCCGACGACAATGTACCCGAGAGCAAATTCCCGACAACAATGTACCTGAGGGCAAATACCTGACGACAATGTACTCGAGGGAAAATACCCGACGACAACGCGAGTAGTGTGCTTGACAACAACGCAGGTGATGTGCCTGACGGTAACACAGGTGATGTTCTCGATGACAATGCAGATGATGTGCCCGACGACACTCGGCACCATTTTGGCACTCTTGATTGATAACGTATTATTGTTTGATGAATAAAGTATTAAAAAAGAGCTCACACCATCAACCAGAATGAATCGCTAAGAATTGAGAATTTGTATTTTCATATTATATATTTCAGATTACATCAGATTGTCTTCAAGTGAAGACTTCACGAAGTTGAACAATCATGCACAAGTGAAATATCTGAATTGATATCTCCAACGACTGACTAGGGTGGTTGTTAACCACCGAAACTACAACAAACCAAATAGGGTGGATCTTTCACCTCCGAAATGACAGACAACAGAACTCCAACTGGAATTCGCAATACAAATAAAATATTCCAAATCCCCTATCAACAACTACCTACATGCTAGTCATAAATACCCCTTCGGAGAAACTCCTGAGGGTTTACAAAAGGTTTCGACATGGCAAACACCTATGGACAATTAAAATAAAAACGCCCCCCATTTATTAATTAAAGGTCAATAATATTTATTTTAAACGGGACCAATTAATTAATTAATTAAATTTATTTATTCTTTATAAATTTAGGGACATTACAAATCCTCACTACCCAAAGATTGCTTGCCCTTAAGCAATCCATCATCAAAACTCTAGGATCCCAAACCAAGCGTGGGCATTGATAACTGTATCCATTGAAACCCCCATGCCGCATCATGACCACGCGCATGCAGCTGGAAGTAAGTGAGAAGTGTAAAGCTCCATCAAACTTTCGTTGCACCACTTTGATATAAATGTCGCCATGCCTAGAGTCACTTGGATCTTACTGAAGCCAAACATCAAGTACATCGATGCTCAGATCCCAAGCCAAGCACGGACGTTGGTCGCAATGTTCATTGAAATCTTCGTACTGCATCAGGATCACATGTGTATAATTTGATTTTATCGGGACGAGTAGACTGCCATCAAGCTTTTGCTTTGCCACTTTGATATAAACATTGCCATATCCAGAGTCACCCGGATCCCATGGAAGCCAATCATACAATACATCGGTGCTCAGATCCAAAGCCTTCATGTGATCACACAAATCAAGATCTTGAGGAATCTCATAGCTCAGGTAGATCCTGTTGTTTACATGAGGAAGCTCCTCACATGGAGAGATTGTAATCATGCACGCCTCATGCATAACCGAAGGATAAAATCCATAATCAACTAACTGTAGAGATTGCTCCTGCAAGGAATCATCGGCAGATTCTGCATTCCCAAGACATTGATCGATCCCTGGTAGAGCCTACTCATTCGAAGGATCACTAATAAAATCTGTATTTCCATCAAGTTCATCGTCGGGTGTTGGTTCGACGATATTTGTGCAAGCATCTTCTTTCAGAATGCTTTCCTTCATCTTGGTCTCGGGTACCAAATAGATTTTGTCCTTGTAGTAAATGATGTCGCCAACCACCTTGTATCTGTCATACTGCACTTGACCATCCAATAGTTGGCATGCGAAAGTATTCTTGGAGTATTCAACCAACAGATGTGCCTGCCAATCGGTTGAGACTTGGAATAGAGAACGTATGGCATTGCTGGGTGTCATAGTGTGATCCAAGTCAAAAACTCTCAATCTCCCCAACAGGCTAGCAAGATCACCAACTTTGATACCACTGTAGTGTCCCAGGCAATGGAAGTCACCCGACGGAAAGTCACCCGAGAGCAAATATCCGATGATAATGTACCCGAGGGCATATGCCCAACGACAATGTATTTAATGACAAGGTACCCGAGGGCAAATACCCGACGACAGGTACTCAAGGGCAAGTACCTGATGACAATGTATCCGAGGGCAAATACCCGACGACAATGTACCCGAGAGCAAGTACCCGACAACAATGTACCCAAGGGCAAATACCCGACGGTAACGTGAGTAGTGTGCTCGACAGCAACACAGGTGATGTGCCTAATGATAACACGGGTGATGTTCTCAACGGCAACGTCGATGATGTGCCTGACAACACTCGATACCATTCGACATTCTTGATTGATAATGTATTATTGTTTGATGAATAAAGTGTTAACAAAGAGCTCACACCATCAACTAGAATGAATCGATAAGAACAAAGAATTTGTATTTTCATATTATATATCTCAGATTACATCAGATTGTCTTCAAGTGAAGACTTCATGAAGTTGAACAATCACGCACAAGTGAAATATCTGAATCGATATCTCCAACGAGAGACTAGGGTGGTTGCTAACCACGAAAACTGCAACAAACCAAATAGGGAAGATCTTTCACGTCCAAAATGGTGAACAACAGAACTCCAACAGGAATTCGTAACACATAAAAAAATTCCAAATCCCCTATCAACAACTACCTACATGCCAGTCATAAATACCCCTTTGTAGAAACTCTCGAGGGTTTACAAAAAGTACCGATACGGAAAACACCTACGGACAATTAAAATAAAAATGGCCCCCCATTAATTAATTAAAGGTCAATAATATTTTTTTAAAATTGGGACCAATTAATTAATTTATTTATTCTTTATAAATTTGGGGACATTACAATATACCCATTTCATCCAATCAATTTTGGTGCCAATTTCTTGTAGCATAAGATCGAGGGAGTGGACGGTACAAGGTGTCTAAAAAATGTGTGAATAATGCTCCTCAACCAATAAACCAACCACTTTACAATTATTGGTATTGTCTATTATAACTCACAACATTTCAAGGCCCTGTTTCTTAAATGGCTCAACAAAGAGTAGTAGTAATAAATTCCCCATACTTCACAATCTCAAAATCATTGCTCCTATAGAGGGCACTGCAATAACATTGATCAATGGCTGATTTCTTGAATCTTTCCATCCATAAAAAGTAGACACCCTTTTTTGGCCCACAAATCCCTTATGGGCTCGAGGGACTCCTCTACACACTTCACCTCTTTTTGCAGTATGGTGCTACACACCTGTTCATAACCTTTTTGATGTCTCATTGTTTGCTTTCTCAATTGTTTGCCAATATGGCAAGCAAACGACATTGAATGCCAATTCATTCACATAGATATGAACTGTATGTTGGTCGACAATCTCTCAATACTCATTATGAAATGTCATTTCCAACAATCCCTTTAATCTCGTGTAGAGGCCATAGGTTCTGTAAGTGTGGAAAAAATGAGTGGCTCTTTGTAGGTTGAAAATTAGAAGGTGGTGGAGGGGGCTTCATCCCTCAAGATCCTTTCATTAACAAAATTTGATGTGATTTACAGACTGCTGTTTGATCTTGTCTTTCTTGTTCACCAATATATGAAAAGACCAGACATTTTGGAATTCTGTTACCATCTTCCTTGTGCAAAATTTTATTCCTTGTCCATGGATATTGTACAAATGGCCTTTCACTTGAGTGTATGACCTCGAACTTTTAGCTTTACATTCACTACAAATCCAAACGTAATCACCCCAACTTGGAAGCTGCTGTACCATTTCAACATTTCTCCCAAGGGGAGAGTTTGGGTTTGTTTTGAAACAGAGTCAAATCATAGAGCTAGAATTGGATGCCAGTGTAATACCTAAGACAACAAGTTCAGTAAACAACATATTCAAAGAATTGAAACAAATAAAAACAAAAATAAATAAATATAACTTAATAATTAATTAATTTCAATAAATTAACAATCTGTTATAAATACCTAGAAGAATGAAAACAAAGCAAAAATATCAAATTAAAACTAGAGAGTTCACTTGTAAATAAAAAAGAGTTGGAAAATAAAACCAAAATCTTAAAAGAACCTACTTCTTTTGAAGAAATCTTCCTCTATGATCTCCTTGGCAACAAATGAACTCTTGCAAATGGGTAGGAATAGCAAAACAACCAGCTTTGAATGTTCAATGGTCAATCTTGAACACTATTTATGCAGTGGCAATCAAGAAAAAAAGTTTTGTAATGAAGGATAATATTTTTGTTTTTCATTCACAATATGGGAACTAAGTTTACTTTTGCATTTTCGATGTCTTCCTCTGTAACGTGTTTTAGGGGCGAATCATACTCTTTGGTGTTAAAATAAAAAAAAAAATCAAAACAAAAGGCAAAAAGTTGCCAAATTGACGTGGGTACCTGCTAAGTTTGCCCAAGGATCACCCAATACACATCTACAAGTGTTTAACAGGACCCCGCTTGGACCTGTAGGCGTCTAGCAAGACCTTGCCTGGACTTGTAGTTGTGCCAAATCTGGACCTGCACCCGAGCCAGACCATACCGGGACCTGGTTCTTCAGGGGCCAGACCGATAACATAATCTTTAATGTTCAACGCAATGACAAGCGAGCAAAAAAGTTCAACAATGAATGATAATATTTTGGTTTTTCATTCACAATACAAATAATGAGTTTGCTTTTGCCTTTTGGATATCTTTTATGTCAAGTTTTAGGGTTTGGGGCTGAGTTGCACTTTTTAGTGTTAAAAAAAGTTATAAGAAAAGGCAAAAGTAGCCGAATTGACGTGGGTATCCACCAAGCTCGCCCAAGGTTCGCTCGGGACAGATCTGCAAGCAATTAGAAAGACCCATCCTAGATGCACAGGCATTTAGAAAGACCTTGCTCAGAATCACAAGCGTGCTGGATCCAAACCTACACCTAGGCTGGACCAAACTGGGACTTGAGTTCTTAGGGGCTGGACCAGTAACATACTTTTTAATGTATTTACAGTTGATGCAATGACAAAGCGTTGCAAGGGTAGTTTTATTTTTAGTTTAAATTAATGATGTCCGTTTAAGTTGAAAGCAATTGACTGACTCTTCTATATAGAGGTTACTGATTGTTATAGTTCTAAATCCAACTTCAAAGATTTTATATTTACTTGCATATTATAAAAACATCAAAACAATCAAAACCACATCCTGTAGCCAGTACTGTGTTAGCTAGATCCAAATTCTATTTATACTAAGCATGCCTTGGATTTAGATGATTTCAAAAAGGCTTGTGGTTATTGCAAGCTTTGTCAAGTGGAAACCTAAGGAAGTACAAATTTGAGCAGTAAATAAGACAAACAAATAAACAATCACCTTGGCAGTGACCTAAAAAGATTCCACCTACCTTTCCTTATCGTTCTGCTGTAAGGTCTCTAGCATTGCTTGCTTATCACTTTTTAGGATTTAATGAGTTTCAGTATACAATATCAAGAAATATTGCTGTATGGAGCACCTGAAATATCAGATATCCATCAGCTAAAATCTTTCTTTTTGTTTCTTTGTTTGAATAATTGGTCTAAGACTAATTCATATGTAATATCTAGACAAAGAGACAGATAGCCTTTCTTTTTCAAATGTTGCTTTTGTTGCATTATACTTGTTTTGATAAGGTGATTGTGTTGATGACAGCATCTATTCATATGCCAAGAATTGGATTTCGTTCTACAGACAAGCGTACTGAGTGGTATGCTGTAGAACGTCTTCTCCACAAATATTCAGCCATATATGGTGTAAAAATATACGTGTATGTACTCTAGTTTTCCACAACATTATTTTTCTTTTACTACAACTTGCAAGTTCAAATTAGTACCATTGCTAGGATGAGACAGTGACATGTTGTAAAATAGTTTAAGTACTTGATTTTACCCTATCAATATGCATCTATTCTTAACAAAACAAATATCTTAAGCAATGGTCAGTTGAATGAATAACTAATTTTCCTTGATACTTGTTTGTGATATTTCCAGGTACTATTTTAAGCGGAGTTCAAAAGACAATCTATCAAATCTGAATTATCTCAATCATGATGTGGCCCTTGCATGAGGCAGAAATTTGGAGCGAGCTGTGATAATAAGCTCTATAATAGGGGATATTATTTTTTGTACATAGTAATATTTTAATTGTCTATACAATTCGGATCAATGAATTTAAATAAAAATACCTTGGCACTGTATGAAATGTCATCGATTTAAAATTGTATATCTCTAAATCTAATGCGAGTTTTACTTTTATTTTGGTTTGCTCTTGTTTTATATCCTGAAAAAAGAGGCCAGTGAGTTTATATGAATAAATGTAAATGTAAATCGCTACCTAGTAGAAAAGATAAATAACACATCATTAGAAGGCTTATATCTTTCAATGTTTTAATGAACATTATATCCTATAACGGAGGACAAGCTCATAATTCCACATTATAATAATCATAATAATGGGTATATGGTTTGAATCATTCAATTAATCTTTTTTTGTTTGCTATTACTTTATCATCTTATAATGTTAATAGTTAGGATGATAAGCTATAGCAAACAAAGACAACAAAAACCTTTAGTAATTTAGAAAACAAAGATATTAAATATACATAAATTAAATAAATTTTAAATAAAAATATCTATTTATATAATTTATAGATGTAATTACTATTATTCTTAATGTCAAATGAATATATTTGAGTAATGCTCATGTAGAACAAAATAAATGTAACCACCTTGTGAATAAAGCACAAATGAAATCAAATTGCTAACTACAAACTAGTACAGTTATAGACATGTCCAACTTGAGCAATGTTAGACTGCACCATATAAGATTGAGAGAGATTTGGGAATACATTTCTTCCTTCATACAACTGTCCAAGAAGTGCCATCTTCCAAGTTGTCAAGTCAAGAAGTATGTGGAGGTTCTTTATAGAAGGCATACTACAAATAGAGGAATGTCAAGCTAGAGCAGCAAAATGCAGAACAATTGCTATAGGAGTAGAACAAAATGAATTAAAGCTGATGGACTGGTAGATTAAGCAATTAAAGTTGAAGGTGGGTGTGGTTCACCATTAGGAACTAAAAGAGCAATGAGAACAAGATTCAACAAAGCTGGATCAATCACATAAGAAGCTCTTTTAAGATTTATAAAGAGAGCAAGAAGAGAAGGTTCAACATCATAGAAGGATATAATATCTTAGAGAAACTGTCAATCAAAGAGTCAAAAACATGAATAGTTAGGTGAGCTTTGCATGTATTCTTTCACTCTATCATTATATCCTTGTCCTACGAAAGAGGATATTCATAAATAATATATTCAAAATAATTAGGTGACCACCTTTTTTAGGTAGGGAAACTCCCTACAGAAATGTGTCACATCGAAAAAGGTGTGGTTGCTGGGAAATTTGTCGTGGCAGTTGCAGTAAATTTGAAATGCATTCATAGGTATTCTATGCTTATTTAGGGCGTTCATTGTAGCTTACCTCATCTTCTTTCAATTTGCATTCATCAACTACTGTTTGTATTTGTATTGAAAAATCAAAATAACAGTAAAAACAGATGAAAGGGAAACCCTTTTAATATGTTATATGTAGAGTAAAAATAGAGCAGCTTAATACGTTAGAAAATTATATGGTCTGCAAATATACATAGCACAAATAACACTTTGTTGTTATTTTTCCTACACTCAAATCATTAAAAGAGGCAACATTATTTATAGACTTTGTAAAAACTCTAGAAAGTTCTTCATCTATTAACAAAAGCTACAGTGAAGAGGAGAAATCGGGAAAAGAAGAAGTTTCTAGTGCAGGCTAGAAAATTATGAAACACATAATAAATGTTTACTTACACACTACTATAGATTTAATAAAATAATAATTATCAATTCAATTCCTTCTTATCCAATCCATTTCATCTAATCTCATCTTATCCGATTCAATTCATTTATCTTCCAATTGCTTTCTATCCAACCCAAAAATCCAAAAAAAAATTAAAAATCAATAAGATCCAAAAAAAATTAATAAAATCTCTATAATCCAAAATCCTAAAATAGTCCAATCAAGTGTGATCAATACTAATCTATGTAATCCAATATTGCAATCTAGCACATCAATCTTTAATCAAGTCATCATCTTGACCCAAATCAGTTGACAATCCATTTATCAACTTTTCATCAAAACATCATGGGATGTATCCTTCGCAATCCTTGGATGTGCATTGTTCTTATCGTTAACTTTTCCATTTTTAATTAATCATCATCAATCAATCGATCGATTTTAAGCTTGATTAGGGGCAAATTTTTGGTTTGTTGTGCATGTTTGCTTGTTGCTTGTATGTGTTAGTGTTTTTGCATTTATCACGGTCTTTGTGTCCTATTCTCACAAGACATCATGGTCTTCTATATCATGGTTTCATACGACATAGGGTTGTATTTGACATTTTTTATCATGTACTTGACAACTTGTCATCTTGGTTCCTCATACCTTGGTGCATAGCATCAAATACAAGATCAAACCTAGGTTGTTCACACCATTGCAGCATGACTTTCTTCTATTCGTCCTTCATCATCTCTATCCTTTTTCCCTTTCCTTCCATAATCCTCTCCATTTCGAGAGCACACACGTGCTCCGAACCTATATGTCCTCTCGAGGGGGCATACCACCCCCTCCTCGTCATCCTTCCATGACTGGAGCATCATGCTTCTAGTCTTATCCATTTTAACCACTATGTTTTATTCTTCTTTGATATAACATCATTTTATGATGCTACATCAAAGAGAGACAAAATGTATACACCTAAAATTATCCATTTGCACTTTAATATTAATTTTTATTAATATTTGCCCTTAACATTATAGTTGATTTTAATTAATTAACTATATTGTTATATTCTTCCGGTTATTTAATTTAATTAAATAAATTTATTTCCCCTTTGTATTTAAATTTTTTTAAATACTATAATATATTATATTCAATTCAATATATTATCCCTCCATTTCTTAATATAAAATAAATTTTATTTACTTTATTCCTCCACTAGCATAAAGTTCTTCTAAATCTTGATTAAATTAAAATTGTTTTAATTTAATTTTCTTTTCCCTTTTTTCAAATCTTGTTTTTTGATATATTCCTCTAATCTTGATTAAAAATGAATTATCTCTAATCATGTGCACAATCACCTTTTCCAAAGTAGCCACCTCTCCATCTCTTTTCTTCTCCAATCATTTCAAATTTCTCTTTCCCTCTAAAAGTGAAGTTTGACTTTTTCATCTTTTGCATCTTAATCTTGGCCATCCATTCTTTTGCATCTTAATCTCCTTCATTCCCACCAAAACCCTACCTAACCTCTTAATCTTAGTCATCCATCTTTTTGCCTCTTAATCTCCTTCATCCAAGCCTACCCAACCCTTTCAAAAATCAATAAAACAGGAGGCTTCTCCTCATTTCTCAGAATAATGGACCATCTCTCATACGTTGTTATGCTACTGGATGTGAGCAACTACATACCTTCTACAACATTATCAAACACTTTAGCATTTTGGAAGGTTTGCATTGCATGTTTTATGTTAAAGTAGTTTAAATTCGTTTCTTATTTAATTTTATCATATTTGTATACTTATTTCTCCACATCATTTGAGGTATATGTGATAATGTAGGAATGAGTTTAGTTGTTTAAGCTTGTTCTTTATTTGCGTTTTTACATATCATAGAAGGGAGATAAAATATTTGAGGACCGATAATGACGGTGTATTTTTCTCTAATGATTTCAATAGATTCTATAAAGAGTGTGGAATTCATAGGTAGAAGAAAACTTTGTATTCTCCACAACAGAATGGAGTTGTAGAAAGGATGAACATGATGTTGATAGAGAAGGCTAGGAGTATATTGAGTGGTGTTGGCCTAGAACAAAGGTTTTAGGTTGAAGTTGTTGCTACTACTTACTACCTAATTAATAGGTCTCTTACATCATCCCTTGTTGATAAAAGACATGTGGAGGCATGTTATTAGGTCATAAGCCTTCATTGATACATCTTAGAGATTTTGGATATGAGGCATTTACATATGTTCCAAAGGAGTAACAAAAAAAGTGGGAGATTAAGGATATGAGATTTATCTCTATTAGATATATATTATTATGGTCTGAAACAATAAAAGGTTTGGGTCCCTTTTACAGAAAATGTAATATATATATAGAAGTTTTAATATTTTTAGAGAAACTAAGCCTTCTTATATGACATTGCAACCTAAAAAAATTAAAAAGGAATACGTGATTCAACTACCTTATACCCCTAAGAAATTTGAATCGAGACCCCTAGATAGACAAGAAGTCGAAGAGAGCTCATCTAGCTCTGAATCTTTAGAAGAGGGGGAAGAACCTCCAACTCATCTTGTTAAAAGGTCTACAAGGCATAGACAACCACTTGAAAGGTATTCTCCTAATGATTCAAGATGTATACTTGCTTTGAATACTAGCATGGATGAACCTAGATCTGTAGAAGATTCATTAGGTATGAAGGATTCAGAATCCAAGATATCACTATGGATGAAGAAATGTCATCTTTGACAAGGAATGATACATGATATCTTGTACCGTTGCTCGAAGGAAAATTCTTGTTGGCTGAAAATGAGTGTTCTAGAAAAAGATTGGTTTAGATGGAAGTATTGAGAAGTATAAGAAAGATTGGTTGCAAAAGGCTACTCTTATGTTGAGGGTGTTAATTATAGTGAGATATTCTCTCCTATTGCTACAATGACAGATCTATTATAAAAAAATCTATTGTTGTTTCTTATTATTTAGAGGTTGAGAAAATGGATGTAAAAATTACTAACCTTCATGGTGATTTAGGGGAGGATACTTACATGAGAAAAATAGAGCACTATGTGGAGGGAATGTGTTAAAGACATGTTTATCTTGATCCATAATGTGCATATCCTCTTGGAGACAGTGAGTCCTTAGCAATTTTGTATTTTTCCTTGAGACAGTACATCTACGCCTTGAAATCCTTTATATATTTCCCTAAGGAAAAGCACCTTAGCTTGCAAGTCGGGGAGCAGTGAGCTTCTTTGGTTGTAAGCCTAAAATAGATATTGTATGTCTCTTTCATATAGTGTGAGTTGGATCTCATCGTGGCTTTTCCCTCCTTGGTTTTTCATGTAAATCTAGTGTTCTCATGTGTATGGTATTCATTGGTTTATCTTTTATTTCTACTAATTTGGTTAAGTTAATTGATGTGGAATTATGATTGAAAAATTACAAGTGTGTGATCAAGACTCATTCATGCCCCCCCCAACCCAACTGCTCAGTCTTGGGGTGTGTTCAACAATTCGTATTGGAAAAAAATTTATATACAAGATTTGTAGAGGAGAAAAAGTGTGCCTGAAGAAAAATAAATGTGATTTTCCATATCAGTGACAAAAAATAGTCATGAATTTACTTTGTTGTAAATCTCTTAAATCCTTGATATAAAATAGATTGTTACATTTTTCACATAGTTTTGATTATTTTCTCAGTTCCTTCTATTATTGATTATTCTATATCATGAATGTTATCTATATACCTAGATTCTCAATAGAGAAGGGCATTGAAGCCAAATTTTTATTACTACTTCATAAAATAATCATATAATATTACATGGCATCTAAATGTATATTCGCTATGTCTTTCCTTGAATGTTTTATTGGCCTATATCCAATAGTGATACATTTGTGAGAAAACCCATTAACCCTTTAAAAGATAAACCATCTTTCCAAAATTCTATTAAACCCTTCTCATGACAAGAATAGTATGTTAAGGGAGAGCGATATATAACCGAGATTTAAAGAATATTTGCAAAATTACAGTTATTTCACCTATTTAACATGGTTCTCAATGAATCCTTATATGGCTAAAATATAACATTTATTTATGTAAAACAATAAGTAAAGAGATAATATTAAACTCAAATATATGAAGTTATACTTAAATATTAATCCCGTTTTAAAGTTCTAATATCCACAACTCATTTAACATGAATGAGATTAATTGTTGAAAATTTCTTGTCCAAATGTAGTCTAATGCACAGTACGACAAGTATGAATCACATTTATTGTGTCATTTTAAGCTAATGACATTGCATAAAAAATAGTGTTTAAATTTTTAGTGGTGTGTATTAGTAATAAATATAAAAATGCCTTAGTATATGCTCACAAAGTATGATATCAATTGAAAAATAAATTAGTAGTAAATATAAACTATTGGTATCTCTTGCTATTATATCATTTATTCTCTCATATTCCCTCCTTTGCTAAGGCAATGGTAGCACAAAATTTAAATATAAAATTAATTCCTTTCCTCATGCAGAGAAAACCATAATAACAAAAATATGTAAAATGGTGATTTGTAACTCTAGGTTGCAAGATTGATGTTGATGATAATAAGGGGGTTCTAATGTGGTTCCCTAATATGATATCAAACAAACTTGGTTACATTGGAAGGAAGATTACCCACTAGACTCAAGTAGGATTAAGCGTTGAGTGGGATCAATTATCCTTCGCTATAATCGAGGTTTCTTATGCAAATTTAATTGAATAATGTAGATTGAAGTCTAGAAAGGAAGAAAATATGAGTTCCAGAATGCACAGATTGACAAAAACAAGACAGACCAAATATGTAACCAAAAATAGAGCCTGGAGACTATAACTAACATATAAATTCAATTCGAAGCTATTTTGCAGGGACTATGCCAACTTGGTCAACTTGTTCCCAGGACTAGGTCACATGGGTCAACTTGTTCCCTGCACTTTCTAACAATTTTAGTTGCGGACTGTAGTCGAGGTCCTGAACTTCCAAGATCCGATCTTGGCATTGGAACAACCTATTCTTGGACACAGAAAGGAGAATAAATAGTGTAGAAAGGGGTTTGCCTCGGTGAAACCCTAATTGACGAATCACCCTTAAAATTGAAATGAAAATTGCATGAAAGGAAAGCTTGCTAATGTAATTTAGATTCTAGACCTAATATGTAAATGCCTATACCTTCACTAATGGACTTGATGTAGTAATGTCTATGAAGATGCTTGTAATTGTCTTGAATGTGGTTGTATGATCTTGAAATGTAGAGAATAACCAAGGATGTCTTTCACAAATGCATGGATAGCTCGACTGGTCAAATATCAAACTTTGTTATGCTTGATAAATCTTACTTTAAGAAGGAATCAATCCACATTAATATTGGTATATTTGAGACAAGGATCTTCTATCATGATTGAGATCTCCTCTTCTTTTCCTTTAATGAGTGAGAGAAGCTTGCTTCAATGGAGAAGATTGCCTTGAAAAGATGCCTTGGATGCTTGAAATTCGCCTTAGGATGCTTGAAATTCTCCTTAGGATTGTTGAGATGCAAATTTGTAGGAGAGAGATTGAATTCATTTGATGTCCTTCTTTAAAAACTACCCAAATGAGGAGAGGTAGGTTTCTTATATATCCCTCACAATCATTTTAGAGCTCAAAACTTAAAGAGGGATGATGAGATTTTGGATTTCATGCTAAACCATAGAGATCGATTCTCAATTCAAATTTTGAGACAAACCTCGGGGAATAGGCTGACTAGGTTAACCTATTCCTAAGCCCCAAAAAGTTAAGAAATTTGGTCCAGGGGTCCTGATTCTGAAGAAAATGCCAGAATGAAAAGCGAAATCGGGGCTGGATCAAGGATAACCAACATGGAAACCCAAGAACACTATTTAATGAGACCTAACTAAGCATTTAACCGTAGGTGCTTACAATTTAGGATGGTATGATAATAATAAAGGGTTGCTGATATATTATCGAATACTTCATAGGTAGCCTCTTGTAACACATAATTAGTTTGAAACACAATAATTGATGGTGGACATGTAACATATACAAAATATGTAACATGACCACTATTTCATTTATACAAAATCTATAGCCATTTCATTCAATAGATTCCCTATATGCCAAAAGCATAAAGCCATATCCAATGGTTTTGGTGAGCACATTTCACAATTCCCTATATGCCAAAAGTATAAAGCCATATCCAATGATTTTGGTAAGCACATTTCACAAATAGAAGACCTTCTACAACTATGTTAAATATGAATTTGTTTTCTAAATTATATTAAAGCATGAAGGTTTATGATCGAGACAGGTTGGAAGACAAATAAATTACCAGTGCTACAAGCTTAGGGATTATATTTTTAAAAATTATAAACATTAATAATCACTTATAAATAGGAATGAAGATAATGTTAAGAATAAAAACTCATACTCATTTTATTTTTATTTTCTTTCTATTTCTCTACATATATACATCAACAATTATGTTTGCCTATAAATGGCTAAACATTATACATCATCTTTAAATATCTAGAGTTTTCTGATACATTATATATTTGATCTTAGCTTGTCACAAAATAAGTACGTTTCACATTTTGTTTTCTCCTTAAATTGGGAGGTATTTTTCCTCGATAATAGATTGTGATCAAGAGCAATCTATGTCGTAGTTGTGAGAGAACATCAAGGCTAATTGGAAACTGTTGTGAAAATATTTTTCACTAATGATATTTTCTTCTTGACCCAAAGTTTCTCGAACAATTCCATATAGTTTTTTCCTTCCCAAATGCAACTATAGAGAGAGAGAGCTTAAGATTTTTCCAATGATTTGGATTTACTTTAAAGCCAATTTTTATAACTTTGAAATTTACCCTAACTCAAATGGAATCACTCCTGTCAAACTGTTGTTTGAAAGATAAAGTGTTTCAAGTTGAGTAAGCATACCCAATTCAATAGGAATACTACCATGGAGTCTATTATCTCCCAACTTCAAGATGGTTAAAGAGGATAGGTTTCCTAGGGAAGGTGGGATTGTGCCTATGAGATTATTTCCCCAAAGACGAAGAATTTTGAGTTGGGTAAGCATACCTAATTGAATAGGAATATTACCATGGAGTTTGTTTCTATAAAGATCAAGTTCTTTGAGTTGAGTAAGCATTCCTAATTCAATAGGAATACTACCATGGAGTGTGTTGTCTCCCAGTGACAAATTAGCTAGAGAGGATAGGTTTCCTAGGGAAGATGAGATTGTGCCTATTAGGTTATTTTGATGAAGATAAAGTATTCTAAGTTGAGTAAGCATACCCAATTCAATAGGAATGCTACCATGGAGTTTGTTATTAGTCAAATATAATTCAGTTAAAGAAGAAATGTTTCCTAAGGATGATGGGATTGTTCCGGTCAAGTTATTTTGATAAAAATGAAGTATTTTGAGTTGAGTAAGCATACCCAATTCAATAGGAATACTACCATGGAGTGGGTTGCCTCCTAATGACAAATTAGTTAGAGAGGACAGGTTTCCTAGGAAGGGTGGGATCGTTCCTGTCAAGTTGTTTTGATAAAGATAAAGTATTTTGAGTTGAGTAAGCATACCCATTTCAATAGGAATACTACCATGGAGTCTATTGTCTCCTAACTCCAAATGAATTAAAGAGGATAGATTTCCTAGGGAGGTTGGGATGGTGCCTGTTAGGTTGTTTCCATAAAGATAGAGTCTTTTGAGTTGAGTAAGCCTACCCAATTCAATAGGTATACTACCATAGAGTCCATTGTCTCCCAACTCCAAGTCAATTAAGGAAGATAGGTTTCCTAGGGAGGGTGGGATTGTGCTTGTCAGTTGATTTACTCCTAAATCAAGAAATTCTAATTGTGAAAGAAGGCCAAGTTGCGAAGGGATAGTGTTGCTCAAAAGGTTATAGGACAGTATCATGAGAAATTGCAAAGAGGGGCAAGATGTTAGAGTGGTGGGAATTGAGCCTTCCAATTGATGTAGAGACAACTTGAGTATTCTAAGGCGAGATAGCCTCCCTAGTTGAGGAGGAATGTGGCCATGGAAGTTGTTGTTGCTGAGAGCAAGTACTCTAAGAAAAGACAGATTTCCAAGGAAAGGAGAGATTGATCCCAATAAAGACATAGCAGTGAGATTTAGAGAAAGTACACGCTCATGGCGAGATGAGCAGATAATCCCAAACCAATTACAAAAGGAGTGGCGAGGAGACCAATCAAGCAAGGAGGTGTGGGGGTCGAAGGAGAGGGAATGCTTGAAATTCAATAGAGCTTCTTCATCAGAATGATAAGAAGGATGAGTAGAAGAGGACATTTGGGAAGAAGGCAGTGCAGAGATAAACACGACAAGAAGGAAGAGGGGGGAAACAAAAGCCAAAGCCATCTTCATCTCTACTCAACTCAGAAACAAGTAAAGCTGATTATCCAAGTGTATGTGTGTTGTGTCTGAAATGTTGTCGTTATTATAAAGCTGCGAAGCCGTGTGAGGGGTCAAGCTTCTTTTTGACTTTGCCGGCCACTTGGGAAACAAAGTTTACGCGGGCAAAGAAAAAGAGGGAAAGTGGGAGGGAAGTATATGTTTACATAATTTTTAATTTCTATATAATGTTGACCAGCTGATGAAGTTTCTTGTTTTTGGCCAATAAGACTGTTCTCACACGCACAAGGAAAAACTTGGAAAAATTGTGTGCAATTGATAGAGATTCAAATTTTAAAATATGATAAAAGTTGCGCAAAATTAGCCTGCTAACTACTCTTTTCCACGCATAATGTTATACGATAATTCAGATCAACAAGTAATTAGAATTTGTGATTATAAGTTTTAAAATGGGATGGGTAGCTTGCAAGCATTAGATATTAATTAGTGATATTACTATTGAAATGTTTATAGGCATTTCAATGAGATTAATATTTTGTGATACATTATACTTTTGAATTTATCATTATGATTAATTATGAGACCTTGTCATTTGATTGCTATTATAGTATACAATATGTCCTAGAATTGTATAAATCATTTTTGTGCTCATAGAATTAATCTATATGCAAAAAGTTAGTTTTTGTTTATGTATTTGAATTTTATAGTTTTGGACACCTAAAACCTCTTCACCCCACTGATTGGAGTCTAAATCTAGAAAAACATGCAACATTTAATAAACACCTTGGAGGATTTTAGTAGGGTAGGATCTTCTCCTATGGTCAAACCATGAAGAACTAATTTAACGATTTTGAATCAAGGTTTCAAGACGTGACAATCAATCATGTAATATGCATAGTCATGTGTAACTATTTATGTCATGTTAATGTAATTCTCTAAAGATTGTGCAATTTGTGTAACATGGTTAATGTAAAATATTGGCATTAGATCTACAATGTCATTGATTCTATAATTAGGTGAGAAAATGCATAGTTGATATTCCTTTTAATTTTCACTATACTGGCTAGATCTTTTGGTCCCTAACATTGACCAATGACATTCTCTCTATTTAGAACCTGATTATCATGACATCTAAAATTTATTCCAATCAATCTCTACCAACTTCAATCCCATACTCGTTAATGAGATTATTTATAACTATTAAGATACATGACTGTTTTTTTCATGTAATGATGTCCAAAGCAAGTAAACATGGATGTAGTAAAATCTTAATTCTCTCCTTGCTATATAGAATGTTTCTCATTGAACGTATGTTGTTCTAAAATAACATGTTGAACATGATATCTATATCCTTTCAAAGTATTTAAAGTTATGATAACAAATATAATGCAACCCATTGAATACTTCCAATGCAATTCACCATTTTAATGTTTTCTTGTTATCTATCTATAAAGTACTTCATTATATTATAAATGAATAAAAAAATAAACCAAATAACAATAAAAAAGTAAAATAATGATCTCCATGCCAAATAATGTTTACAAAATTTCCTTAGTTTTTTTCTAAAACTTTTTTTTCTTCACTACATAGCATACACTTGGGTAGCAATAACTTAAATATTTGTAAAATGATTATTTGAAAAAAATAGAATTGTTCTCACACATGTAAATGGCATGAAATATGAAATATAAAATTAGTGAGGAAAAGACGCCACATATTATATAATTTTATTTAGATGTGTTTTCAAAATAGACCTAAAAAATGAGAATTAACAATGGTGTGAAAGTTTTCCCACTACAATCAACCTTGCCTACATTTTATCCTATTTAAATCTAAGAACAAATACAAATTCCACATTTACTTTAGTTGCATATGAATACTTTAATAAAAGGACATATTGGCTCTTGAATTATATTACATACCTCAATTTGAAGATGACTTTTAGCTAACTAATATCCAAGATACATGAAACCAAATAACAAATGACAATTGTACATCTAACAATTGAAAATTAAAGACATTATGTTAGAAATATTTACCATACACTTAATCTCAACAAGTCAATTTTATTAAGTTTACGCAGCCTTCGAATGTTTGAACAAATAAGTTTGATTGAAGTTGAGTAAAGTCTTATGAAATGTTATTTGTGAAGCTATTTGGTTAAGGTAAATTCTTCTAGACATGGGAGAAAAGAGTTAGGGACTAAAACATCTACTAGTGTAACAATAAAACCTCAATGACATTAGAAACATCATGATTAATAAAAAATAAATTAAAACTTTGCATCATTTTGTAAGAGAAAATGTTTGTTAGGAAAATTTGAAAAGATGAATTATAATAGAAATATTTTATATTTATGCAAAATCTAAAAAACAAAAATTACTTTTTGCTTATTAGGTGACATCGTAAGAAATTTTATTTAAATAAAATGTCCGTCTATAAATAGTTAATGAATGACTCCATTCTTCGGTCTTTAAATAGTTAATGAATGACTCCATTATGTGGTCTTTAAATAGTTAAAGAGTGTGAAAATAAAATATTCTGAATTCCTTGATTCTTTGGGAAAGGAAGTTCTCTCAATTTTTTATCTAGACGGGAATATGAAACATATATAATCAATGTTAAGATTGTGACCTTGATGTGGTGAATTTCATGAATTTAAAATTAAATATTTGTAAATCTAATGTGAGTTTTACTTTTATTTTATTTTTTTGTCTTTTATATCGTGAAAAAAGAGGCTAGTGGTTTTATATTAATAATATAATTATAAATGTAAATATAACTTACTACCCACTAGAAAAGATAAATAACACAACATTGGAAGGTTGATATCTATCAATGTTTTAATGAACATTCTATCCTATAATGGAGGATAAACTCGTAATTCTATATTACAATAATCATAATAATAGGTATATGGTTTGAATCATTTAATTAATTTTTTTGTTTGGTATTACTTTATCATCTTATAATGTCAATAGTTAGGATGATGGCTTAAAGAAAAATTTAGAAATGAAAGATAATAAAAACCTTCAACATGTTAGTAATTAGCAAACAAAGATATTAAATATACTAAAATCAAATAAATTTTATATAAATATATTTAAGTAATGTTCGTAGACAAAACTAAATGCAACCACCTTATGAATAAAGCCCAAATGGAATCAAGGTGCTAACTACAAATTAATAAAATTATAGTAGTCCAACTTAAGCAATGTTAGACCCAACCATATGAGATTGAGAGAGATTTGGGAATACATTTTTTCCTTTGTAGACATGTCGAAGAAATGTTGTCCTCCAAGTTCTCAAGTCAAGGAGTAGGTAGGGATTCTTTATAGAAGGCTTATTAGTAATAGAGGAATGTGAAGCTAGAGTAGCCAAATGTTGAACAATTGCTATAAGAGTAGGATAGAATGAATCACATTTGATGGATTAGTAGATTAAGCAAGTGGAGTAGAAGGTGGTGTGGCTCATCAATAGTGTCTGAAAGAACAAAAAGAACAAGATTCAACAAGGTTGCTTCAATTGCATAAAAATCTCTCTCATAATTTACAAAGGAACAACAAGAGAAGATTCAACATCATAAAAGAAATTCATTTATGAGAAAAACCCCTAATCAAAGAATTAGAAGCATAAATATGTAGGTGATCTTTGCATGCTTCCTCTCACTATGTCATTATACCCTTGTCCTAGGAAAGACGATATTCATAAAGAAAATCTAAATAGAACAATAATAAAAGGAAATTATTTAAATTAAATATTATTTATTATTTATATAATTAATATTATTCTCATATATGAAATTGATATTATTCATTTTTTCTTTCGAGCCTCTCAATGTGGAACACACAAGATTCTAAGGTACTTGTGATCCTTAGCCATTCCATTTGTAAGGGATTAATCGGGTCCTATATCCATTTCCTTTGATGAATACTTGGATCCATTATTTCAAAATAAATCACATCATACAAGGAAGGACTTTCAATAGTCCTCAAGATTCATATTATGTATTTCCTTTAGCTCTTTTCATTTGAAACTTGTCCACATTTTCTTTGTAGGTTTTTGAAGTGCTTTATTTTGTAGATCATGATCATAACCGTGAATAGATACCAAGATTCAAGTCTTCTTTCTCTTTCTTTTCCTTTAGTATCTGAGTTGGCCATGCTTTTGTATTGTCTACATTGGCGATGTAGTCTTTTTCTACCACACCCTGATTACCCAAGAATTTTACAGCTTTGTTTGATTGTTTGTATATGTCAACAAGAGTGAAATATTCAAATTCTTCTAGTAGCCCCCATATTATCTCTTCCCAAGGTAGAAATTTACATCTAAAATTTATGTATTTATTTATTTTTATTGTTTTGATAGGAATCTAAGAGTTCTATTTTTTCTCTAATGCTCTAATCTTATCGATCTTACATACTCAATGACCCTTAGTGAGGGAAAAAATTTCATTGTACATTGATAGTACCATGTGGAATTTACTTTGATAAGAATCATTTTATATTTCCCTTATTATTTCTTATAATGCATCCACCTCTAAGGTATTTGGGTTTCCTCTAAAGGCACCATCAAAATTCAATTTTAATTGTCTACTAGATGGAAGTTGTTATTTGTCTCATTTTCTCTTTTCTTTTGGATTAGTTGCAAATGTGTAGTGGGGAGGGGAGTTGAGTCCACCCCATCCCTTCATAAGTATTTAATTTCATCTAGTGAATAAGACTTTCTCTAAAATTTAGAGTGGTAATTCATCCATTCACATATGCTTCTATCTATCATTTGGATGAGCTTTATCGATTTATGTTTAGTGTTGTTGAAAATTATTGATCCTATTCTTAAATATGTTTCAGATTGGTAATGATTGATTGGAAATATTCTTTTGATGAGGACTTGATTTTTCAAACATTTTGTATTGTTGATCCCAACATGTCATTGTATATGGGTATTAGATTGTTCATAGATTATTCATTCTCCTTGTATAGGACGCATGAATGCGAACCTTTGATTCTTATGGATTTTAATTGATCTTTGATTAAAATTCTTTTGTGAAGGTGGTCCACATGAATGCACTAGATTTTGGTAGGACATGTTTGTCCCACAACATCATTTTGCATCATGTCATTGTTTTTGAGAAATTGCATTGTCTATTCAATGAATTAACACCAAAGACATTCTCCAACTATGATTTCAATGGATAAGATACCAGGCTTGGAATACTACAATACAAAAATCTAAAATTTGTATGCATATTTGATATTAACCTTCCTTAATGTGGAATTAATTAGTGTAATTGGATCCATCTTATTTTGATGCAAAAACCAACCAACATAGCATCCTTAACAACATTGTTTCATGTGAATTTATATCAACAATAAATAGAAGATAACATCACTATAAGATTGCAGAAAAGAGGTAAAATCTACAACATAAAAGCAACATAAGGTACAAGATTTACATGGAGATGAAAAAAATCACTAAGAAGAGAGACCAAGTATTCATTATCTTGGAACAATATTACAATTTTTCACACTTTCATTATCTTCCTTGCCTCCGACATGGTAGTGCCTATGTACCTGTGAACATCCTCTTCATGTTCCAACCTATTGTTTTTCTTGAAAAATAACTCTACATTCAATTGTTGCTCTCAATTTTCATATCCGACAAGCTTATTTTATAGAGTCATAAAGATATTTTATATACCAAACATGGCACTCAAAGATGACTCTTCATGCTAAACATCTTAGCTTTTGATTTTCCTCCTTGAAATGTGAAGGGACACATGTTTGGCCCCAAAATTGCTCCTCCAACCTAGGTGCTCAAACTTTGAAATGAAACATTATATCAAATGCCAAAAATTACAAAATATTAAGACCGTAGTTGCCTCTTTCCTAGTGCCCACTTGGAGAATCTCAATAGTCACACATTCATCCTCTTGAATTGGGTAAAAGTAAAAAGTTGTGTCACATTTTTATAAAGGAAATGGCCAACACTGGTTAGAGTTTTTAAATTGAATCACTACAAGGTGGGATATATGTTGATAATTTTTAAGTGATGTAACTAATGAAATGTTTATTTTTTAATGTATTTTATGTTTGTAATTTTTGTAAAAAAATAAAAAAATATAGAAATAGTTTTTAATAAAATAAAAACTAAAACTTAGTTGCTAATAAAACGTTGAAATCAGAATTGCATTATCTGTCAACCTTTATATAGTATTTTTGAATTTTTTTATTCAATTTTTTGTGTGTATAGATAACTTGAAACTTTAGTGCATGTATAAATCTTTTCACTATTTTTATAAATGTATATTTAAATATAAAATATAAAATTTACATGTATTGAAATATATCTCTTTCCATTCAATGTCACCTTTTTTCTTAACTATTCATCCAAAATATAAATAAATTATATCCTCTTGATATAGTTTATTTCCTATACTACATCACATTTTCCCAAAAAAAATTACTATTTTTCCATGACAAGATAATGAACCGTATATTTTTGTGTTGATGACTTCTTTTAATAGACATTAAATATAAAATATAAAAATTAGTTAAAATATTAAAAATATATATTTTAGAAAAGTTCACTTATAGATCTACAAAAAGGTATTTTTATATTTTAAAATAAAAATCAAGAAAATGAGTAACAGTTGTTGAAACATCTCTTTTCTGAAGTAATTTGATTTTTTGGTAATAAGACCCAAAGTTGTCTAAAATATGCATTCAATAGACATTTGCAATTAGAAAAGTTGAGACACGTATCTAACTTAGCTATAATAAATCTAGCTAGACCATATGTTTCACCAAAAATTATTTTTAGTTAGAATTACTTAAATTCAGTTGTGCTGATAAGTTGGCCTAAATCGTGACACGCATTTGTACTTTTACCCAATTATATTTTACCATCCCATTCTAGGTGGGCACAAATGGAAAATATTTATGTTCACACATCACCTTTACTACTATTAGTGAATCATATTAACCCTTATGAATGAATTACAAAAAATGAGAAATAAATATAAAAAATGGAATAAACATTAAGTTCCTAGGGATACTTTACAAGAATGTTAGAATCGTGTAAATACAATAAGATTTTCAAGGTAGATGACACCTTAATCCTAGCATTCTCTCATGTAAATACACCCATAAAAATACAAACAATGGAAAAACATCCCTAAGCCAATTGAAAT
>MU217358.1:535336-551412 GCA_018584345.1 Thuja plicata | reverse complement strand
ATGATTTGATCAAGGAAATTGATATAATTGATATTGTTGATATTTGAAAATATTGATTCAGGGATTTGATAAATTGAGAAATGGGGCCCAAAGTCTAGGCGACCATTTTAGGGTGCATACACCCACTATGTATCATAAGGGGTCCTAAGGATTTGTATGAACCCTTAATGAGTCCAAGGACTATTTAGGACCCCTTAGGACCCATTAATGTGTCATAGGACCCCTTAGGACCCATTATATATCATAAGTAGTCCTAAGGGGTTATAATATACATTAATGGGTCCTAAAAATATTTAGGACCCTATATGACCCATTAATGTGTCCTAGGACCCCTTAGTATGCATCAGGACCCATTATGTATCATAAGGGTTCCTAAGGGATCATATGACCCATTAATGAGTCATAGGAAAACTTAGGACCCCTCAGGACCCATTAATGTATCCTAGGACCCCTTAGTACACATTATGATCCCTTAGGACCCATTATGTATAATAAGGGGTCCTAAGGGGTCGTAGGAAACATTATTGAGTCCTAGGACCATTTAGGACCCCTTAGGACCCATTAATGTTTCCTAGGACTCCTTAGTACCCATTAGGACCCATTAATGTTTCCTAGGACTCCTTAGTACCCATTATTTATTATAAGGGGTCCTAAGGGGTTGTAGAACCAATTGATGAGTTCTAGGACCATTTAGGATCCCTTATGACCCATTATCCTGTCATAGGATCCCTTAGTACACATTAAGACCCCTTAGGAGCCATTATGCATCATAAGGGGTCTAAAGGGGTCATAAGGGTTGATAGAATCCATTAATGAGTCTTAGGATTGTTTATGACCCCTTAGGACCCATTATGTATCATAAGGGGTCCTAAGGGGTCTTAAGGGGTCATAGGAAACATTAATGAGTCCTAAGACCATTTAAGACTCCTTAGGACCCATTATTCTTTCGTAGGACCCCTTAGTACACATTAGGACACCTTAGGACCCATTGTATATTGTGAGGGGTCCCAAGGGGTCATATAATCCATTTATGAGTTCTAGGACCATTTAGGACCCCTTAGGGCCCATTATTGTGTCCTAGGGCCCCTTAGTACACATTATGACTCCTTAGTATGCATTAGGACCACTTAGGACCCATTATGTATTCCCATTAATGAGTCGTAGGTCCATTTAGGACCCCTTAGGACTCATAAAGTTTCTTCATACCCATTAGTACCCATTAGGACCCCTTAGGACCCACTATGTATTGTAAGGGGTCCTTAGCGGTCATATGACCCATTAATGAATCCTAGAACCATTTAGGGCCCCTTAGGAACCATTAATGTTTCCTAGGACCCCTTAGTACCCATTAGGACCACCATCGGGACCCACTATGTATCATAAGGGATCCTAAGGATTTGTAGAAACCATTAATGAGTCATAGGACCATTTAGGACCCCTTAAGGCCCATTAATGTGATATAGGACCCCTTAGTACGTATTTGGACCCCTTAGGATCTATTATGTATCATAAGTGGTCCTAAGGTGTTCTAAGGGGTCGTAGAATACATTAATGGGTCCTAGGAATATTTAGCACCCCCTAGGACCCATTAATGTGTCCTAGGAACCCTTACTATGCATTAGGACCCATTATGTATCGTAAGGGGTCCTAAGGGGTTGTATGACCCATTAATGAGTCCCAGGACAATTTAGAACCCATTAATGTGTCCTAGGACCCCTTAGTATGAATTACGACCCCTTAGGACCCATTATGCATCCTAAGGGGTCGTAGGAAACATGAATGAGTCTTGTGACCATTTAGGACCCCTTAGGACCCATTAATGTTTCCTAGGACCCCTTAGTACCCATTAGGACCCATTATGTATCGTAAGGGGTCTTGAGTGGTCCTAAGGGGTCTTAAGGCCCATATATGAGTCATAAGGCCATTTAAGACTCCTAAGAAAATAAGAAAAGAGGTTGAACAATTTGTATTGAAGAAAGGCTTCACACAAGAAGTTATTAACAAGGCAAGAGAAAAATATGTTGTTGGGAAGGCTGGAACATCTAGATTAACAACTATAGCTGAAGGAGAAGATGTAGAATTTATCTCTTCTACAACTAGTAGATCTCCAACCGATAGGCAAACAAGAAATGCCTCAGTAACAACAGTGAAGAAGGAGAAAAAATTTCCTACTACAAAGGCAACATTGAAAGGGAAGCAAAAACCTACACAATAAGAACCTAAAAAAGTGAAGGAGTCCACTAGCAAAACAAAGAAGGAGAAGGCTCAAAGGTATGAAAAGGTTGAAGAAGAAGCAGAAGTAGAAGGAACCGAGTCTGATGAAGAACAAAAGAAGTTGAACACAAGCGACAAATATTTAAAGGTAGTATGACCCCCTACTGCAAAATTTGTCAAGCCAGATATAAGTAAGTTTATTTCAATTGATAAAATAATGGATAAAGTTAAAAAGTGGGGTGTTTTGGTTGCTGTTAAGATACATTATGAAAAATTCAATAAAGAAGAGTAGAAAAAGATTGAGGATGAAATTGTGTTTAGTATGCACAAATTTAGGAAAGCTCTTATTGAATTGCAAGGACAAATCCCTACATCTATGAATAGCAAGATTGAAGCTAGGTGGCATAAGACATTGAAGAAAGATAAAGAGATAATAGAATATGTCTTAGTCCACTTACAACTGGAAATGTCAACAAAAGAAATCAAAGAGACTCTTAAGAAATCTAGATCGACATTCAAGACTAAGAAAAGGTTGACAAAGTTACTCGTTGGTGAATCTCAGTGTGTTCAAGATAAGACAGAAAGTATTTTGAAGAAATTATTAGGCCTTGCTGAAGAAAAGGAATATGAGCACAAATATGAAGAGGAAAAAGGAAAATATGATGATGAACCAGAAGTTACACACACTGATGAGGGATTGGTGGTGGATGGTGTAAAGATCACACTAGATGACACTTCTCTCATAGATGATACAAAGGAGCCGAAAGCTACAACAAAGGAATAGGTGGGTGCTCCTGATACGATAGGAATAGATCAAGTTATGATTGATGATACCATATTCAAAGTTCCTACCGGTGAGAAGCAAAAAGTACATCTGGTGGAGATGAAGATAAGGAGAAGCGAGAAAATGCACATACTGAGGATGTGCAGGTGAAAGGAGAATAGGAAAAGCAAGAACAACAAAAGGAGAAGACTACATACAGATAAAAATAAAAGGTAATGTTCATCTTCTATGTTTACTATTAAACAAAGTTTTGGTGAGATGGATGAAGATGATATGCCTATATCATCCAAGGTCCAATAGACCTGAGTACAATGAGCCCTACTGAACTAATGATTGTTTCTATGGTCATTAAGTCTAAGGCCAAAAAGGATCAAAAGAAGAAGGAGGAAAAAATAATATAGATTGCAAGGGATATTTTATCAAACTTAGTGCCTGAGGCAACCTATGATGGAAATGATGCACCTATTGAGCAGATGGGTCAATTGGTGACAGCTGCAAGTGATCAAATACAAAGTCTAGAGGATGCAGTAGCAATAAGAGTAGAAAAAGATTATGAAAAGAAGAAATCAGAAAAGTTAACCCAATTTATCGCACTTGATAGAGGATCATTAACATTTGGCATTAATAAGGGAAAAAAAAACATTAATAAAAAGGTAGTAAGACCCTTAACTCTATTTTTGACTTCTCACAGTTTTTGAAGGATATTGAACAGAAAAGAGTTGAAGCACAACATGAGATACAACAATTAGTGAAAAATTCCGATCCATTGAATCATTCTATAACAAGTTTTGGACTGTCGGTGAGAAATGTTAATCATAAGCTCAAAACCTATAATAATGAGCAGGAGAAAAAGGTCGCAATGTTGTTGGAGCTGCAAACTCTACTAATTCCCAAGTTGGAAATTTTGCAAAAGGAGTTAAAGATGCAGTAGTTGTATTAGCCCTGTATGATATGAGGATAATGGAGGCATTGGAGGAGGTATCCTATCTGCTATGTGGTCAAATAATGATCACATAAAATCTCAAGAAGATATGGGAGAATGATCTACAAGTCTTAATGACCAATTTTGGTGATATATTCAGTAGATTGTAATAGGTATATGCTACTCTATATAAATAAAATTTTGAATTTTTCTTATCTTTGTATACCTTTCTCATTGTTGTCAAAGGGGGAGAAGTATAGCGTGAAAATTTGGCTAAGTATTTGTAAGAGGGAGCAGTATAGACATGGATGGAATTGTATGATCTATTTGTAATTACCTTAGGGAGAGTAATCCTAAAGTTTATCTTTGTACTTGATTGATTTCATTTTGTTTTTCTTAGTTAGACACAACATTTTTTTCTAAGTGTTTCCATCAATGCCAAAGGGAGAGATTGTTGGCATATGATGAATATGATCTTGAAATAGATCATGTGATGAATGTTGTAGTGTTGTCATTGATGGCAAAAAGTCTATTTCTTAGTTCAGATCTCATATACCGATGATGAAGGTGATTACACAAGGATTTTTCTAAGTGTCTAGTGTATTAGTGATAACATAGTCTGTGATGGTAAATTCAATGTGCAGTGATAATCATGAGGATTTAGATGATGTGATCGGGTAGGAAGTATCTACAGAGTCATGTTTACCTACATCTATGATCAAATAATCAGATTCAACGCACAAATGGATATTTGAGGCAAACACTAGTAATATTGGCAAGAAAAGTCAACCAGTCCGATCAAGGTGATGAAATTGAGGTAGTGGTCAATTATTTGCCAATGATCACTTTTTTTTTGAATTATATTATTGAGGGTCGACCTTGAGGATTTAAATTTCCTATTTTGGCATGGTCTCTTATGAATTTTGATTGGGTTTTAGATGCTAACACAGGTAACATGTTTTAGGGTTATTCCATTGACCTAAAAGTCTTTATAAGAGATGAAACTAAAGAGAAAAAAAGAGAGTTGTTGATGTTGTGATGATTGCACAGTTTTTGAGGGAGTAGTTTTTATGGCCAGGTTAGTGATTTGAGCAGTACTAAAGTAGATTTTTCAAGCAGAGTGTGCTACATTTAGATCATTTTATTTGAGTTCATTCTCAAGGAAAGTTCTAGCAGGATTGCGATCAAAATCCTCTAACAAGGTTACTCCTAATAGGGTATACAGGATCCTAATAGGTTTGAAGACCAAATCCTTTAACAGGGTGACTCTCAGAATGAGTTTTAAATCCCTTAACAAGGTAGTTCCTAACAAGACTTTGTAATAGCTCCTAACCGGGCTAGATACTCTTAAGTGGGTATACCCTTAGTAGGGTGTTGTAATGCTCCTAATAGGGAAGATCTTATTGGTGCACTAGTCAGATTTGCGGGTGATAATTCTCACCATGGTTTTTCCCTCTAACAAGGGTTTCCACGTAAAAAGATTGGTCTCATTCTCTTATGATTTTATGTTATATTTGGCTTTGCATGTCAGTTACTTTGGAATTTGATGAAAAGATTTTGTAGATCTGTGGTTGTAGTGACTCACCCCCCCTTCTCAGTGCCTTATAACATTAATATATAGTCGTGAGAGAAATCGCTACACAAGGTTTGAAATTTTTTAACATGAGATACAAGATCACTCATACCATTATAAGTCTCAAGATGAGGAATCTCAATGCTTTGTGGAATATCAACTTGGATAATATCTATGGAAAAGGGACTGGAAATATCACATGTGGGGATGTTGAACTTGGATTGAGTAAAAAAGCAAGTTATTTTTGCAAAGAAGACATGGTTTGAGCTAAGCTATTAATGGTAGAATTAGTGGAAAAAATGATAGGATGATAAACATTAGAAATGTTCTAGGAATGTTATCGGAAATGGATGGAATATTGGAAGAAGCATGAAGCATGGAAGGAGCATTAGAGGAAATAGGATTAGGATATGAAAAAGGAACACTATGATAAGAAGGCATAGATGAAGGCAATGAAACACATCCAGAATACTCGTAGGAAGAGAAGGAAGAATAGGATTAGGGAGACTCACATGTGTGGGGTTAGAAGGTTGGATTGAAGTTGTGATAAGAGGTGGAGCATAAGTTGAAAGACTAGGAAGGGAAGTGGAAATGGGAAAAAGAAGATTCAACACTTGTAGTAGGGGGAACATAGCCTTATTATTGAGCACATTTTGTAAGAGGTTTAACATTGAAATTAATAAGATGAGAAATTCCCCACAAGGCATTAAGACTACATTCATTATTATGAATGAGTTTATTTAAACCTTCTACAGTGAAAAGATATTTAGTATTATGATTCTCTTGAGCTGACCAATGTTCCAATTTTTCAAATTCATGAGTAAGCTTTTACACTTGGGTAGGAGGAACTCTTAATGCTTCATCTTCATCATGAGAATAATGAGAAGAGTTGTTCTTTGTGATAGGATTGGTATCATTATGAGGCATATTGGGTTCATCAAGATTCCTAGGAAAGAAGGAAGGTTTGGGATCAAAAGAACCCATGATTCTACGACTTCTTCTAACTGGAATACTATAGGTTGGGCTCAAAGTGATAAAGCTCATACACAAAGGAATGAAAGGAAAGGAAGATAGAATGAAAAAATGTAATGTAAATAAATATTATCACAATGCATACAAAGTAGATCTAGATATGAAGGAATATTTAACACTAGATGAACCTATATCTAAATGCATACCATGTAACCAAAACAAAGTGTATACAAAGTAGATCTAAATATAGTAAGGAAAAATATATCTAGCCAAAGCATGCAAGAGGTAATCTATGATGTATATAAAGAAAATCTAGCTATGTAATGAAAAGAAGAGGTAACTAAATGCATACAAAGAAAAGAAGATTAACCACCCAATCAACGGGTATGAAGCATGAAAGCAGCAGGTTCACCAAAATGTATATGGTGAAATGGTGATAAATGGTAAATCACCAAGTCATGCATGTACATTGAAAAGGGGCCCTAAAATGTGATCCCTTTTTGGACCATATTTGATCAGAATAACACAATTAGATGGAGGGATGTTAAATGCATGATCTAGTCTTGGAAGGAATGTGTGATTTTAGGGTCTTCTTTCCACTTATGTAAGAATGATATGATATAAATGTAAGTAAAGTAAAACAAAAACTCATGCAATGATAAACAACAACATATCAAATCTAATGCATAAAATAGAGCGCTATGGAAGAAAAATGATAATGAAGAACTAACCTTGAAGGATAGTAGAGGATGCAACTTCATATCTATAGAAACCCTGTTAGACTATACTAAAACTGGAAACAGATAAGGATGCGGAAAGCTATAGGCAGGAGCACTCTACTGTGAAAATTTGAGTGTTGTAGGAACATGTCAAACATGGTTTGAACTATACTTGAGTATATATCAAAAGTGGTTTGACCTATACTTTAGAGGTCTGAATCTGAAGGTCTCAAGACTATGATCAATACTGTACTTCTAGATCTGCAAATGTGAGTCTGAAACTCTACAAATCTGCACCTGCAGACAAGAGAAGGGGAAATTATTGGGGGAAAGGGAATTTCCTTGGTCAAGCCCTCATAGATAAATTAACCTTGAAATGAAATAAGTAAAGCATGTAAAAGAAGACAAATGTAAGTATTCACCTTGCATGTCAAACCCTTATGGATACATATCGATCTGCTATACCCGTGCAAAGATGTATAATTGCTTGATTGAATATATGTTGATAGAATGTAGGATGTCTTGACCAATGGAATAGAACTACACTTGTCAAATCATAGATGCTTGATATGCTTGAATGGAAGAGGAGAGGAGTGAGGAATGGATAGAAGGAAACATTCTAATCTTAGAGCCAAATCCTTGCTTGTTTGCTTAAAATCTTCAAAAATTTAACTTGAATTGCACCTTGAACTTCATTGCTTGAGAGTGAATGATTACATGTATATGTCAATAATGAATGGAATGTGATAGATAGAATATGTAAGTAGATGTTAAAATGAAGGGAAGAGACCTCCTTTTATAGAGATTTTGGGGTTCAATTTTGTGGAGGCCGATTATGCTAGGAGGGAAAATGAAAATACTTTGAATCATGTCTGAAACCCACCAAATTTAAACCCCCGAGGTATAGGTTGAAAGTGGTTTAACTTATACAGGTGGTATAGGTTGAGCCAGGTTCGACATATACCCAGTAGGGTAAATTTCTAGGCTGATTTTGTGGGGTCCAAGAAGTATTAAGAGGCTTGGGGCAAAACGGTGAGAAAAGCGAGAAAATCAAGCATAAATGCATGCATAATCAAGGAGATCACTAAAATGGGGCCCAATAGGTCCCAGAGCTTCCAAATTAATGGGTGCTAACTTTTTAGACCTATACACAAAAATACAATTGTCTTGCCCATCTATTCTATAAAATAATTTGACTCTCAATGAATTTATTATACGACTAAATAATTATTTTATATCATTTAAAAGGAGAAACACTAAAATTTATTGGACTCCCACAATCCATTAGACAAATTATTGTATTGTTTTAGGATTTAAATGCAATCAAATCCAAATGAATAAAAGTAGAAAAATCAACGAGTAAAAATATAATTTATGAAGCTCAAAATGTTTGAATAATATGAAAATTATATTCAAATATTAATATTATAATTTTAAAGTTCTAATTCAAAACTCATTTAAATATACGTTGAATTTGGTTATTCCTTTTCTTGAAATATTTCAATAGCCTATTTAAAATTATGGTAGATTTGGGGTAAGATAAATTGGTAATCTAATCTATATTATAGTTCATCTTTCTAGAGTGACATGAAATAGTAATTTTTTATTTTTATTTTTGCTTGATAAACGACATAAGCCTTGGTTTTTATTTATTTTTAAAAAAAAATTACATTTACCTCCATTCAGTGCGGGCACCGGAGGAAAAGAATGGAGGGAAGAAAAACCTCTGGTATAGCCCGAGACCGAAGTCCTGATACTAATACAAAAATACTACAATGACATTCCCCTTGATATATATAAAATTCATGACAAGGGTCATGATTACAAATGAAGCTCCTAGGGTATATCCTTGATACATTAAGCAGTTCATGTCAATGGTCTATGACCAAGGATTATAATTATCATTGATTGCTACATATGCGGCTCCTGGCCATAAATGTTGTAACATAGGGGATCAAAGTTCTATCCTTGATGAATGGCCTGGTTCATTAATGCATATTGCAATCTGCCTTTAACAATAAGCCTTTATGTCTATGTCAAGAGTATGTTAGAACTTCTAATGACTGTAATCAGCTTGAGTCTAATCTTAATTTCTCTTAGACCCTGCAAGTTGATTAGTATTCTCAAAAAAGAAACTTCAATTTTAAAACCTCACATTTATCTTTACCTGATAAGATCTTCCTGCTAGCCACTTATTAGTACACCAATACACTAAAAAAATACGTTTGATCCAACAAAATCATTATTGGTATTAATCAGGCCAACTTTTTAGCATTACAATCCAATCTTAATCAAGAAACAAGGATATTCATGGTTAGCCAAATAAACTTCTTAATACAATGGTATTTTGATGATTCCTTTGCAGTCCTATATGAAATTAACATAGCCTTAGAGAAATAATATATGAATTTAAAAACCAAACTCTTATTGGTGTTTGGTCTAGCCATGCATTCCTATATAGCAATAAATAAATACCATGCATATATATGCTTACAAACACATGCATGAATTTTTGCTACGTGTGTTTGCATTTATATAGATATTTTTTTAATTTTTTTTTATCTCTTTATATTAACGCATGGGTATGAGTGAATCGCCCAAAAAAGTGAAGAAGAGAAATGCCCAATTTGCTTGAGCTCAGGTAATTCAGTTTTCAAATGCATTAGTTGCTGTTTATAAGTGTTTTTTTATGTTTGTTTATTAATATATCTTAGAGCTGATTTAGAGTGATTTATAAGTCTAAGAGGTAATATACTTGGTTCATAATATATCTAAGCTAGTACTCATGGGATCCTATGATTTAAGGGGGAGATAGTGGGTGCTAGCAAGAAGTTGAGTCCACTTTTTGGTCAAAAAGTGGAACTATTTTTCCTAATTTTCAAATTCATCCTATTTGAGATGAATATTTGAAGCACTTAGAGATTGAATCTTAAAAACATTCAGTAATAGAAGTTGTAGTACTCGAAGTCTACTTTCCAAATATGTAATTTATTGTAATACCCAGATGATAAAATTTAATTTTAAATAGGCATTACTAAAACCCATATTTTAAAAGTCATTGTTTCAGGACCATACTATGTCCGTGTACGGCAAGCAAAATTTGACCTAAATGAAACTATTTATCTCAATCCTTTTGGGAAATGGTATGTAACACAATTAAGATTGATGACAATATTTTTTGTATTTTTTGTGGAATATTTTTTTTTATTAATTTTTTATTAGGCATAATTGTTGTTTTTAAAATCTCTCGTGTACGGCAAGCATAATTTGACCAAAACATATGATTTTTTTAAAAAAAAATTTGAGTGTGTAGAATTGTCTCTAGTTTGATGTCATAATTTTTTTGTGAGAAACTTTCAAATAAAAAAGTTATTAAAATAACAAAATAGTCTGTTATCTTTAGTTTGTGGACCTATTCCAGTAGAAATTCAATGAAAAATAGAAATTATAATCAAATTTTAAAAAAAATTACATATTTGGAATCTGCACAGTCTGATCTATAAAGGGTTTTTATTTTGTCAAAATATTCCTCTGAAAAAGTCTTTAGATATATGTCTAAATTCCTTATTTTGTATGGACACTAGCAGAGCCTTCAAGTTGCAGGTCAAACCAGGTCCAAGACTATGGTTCGGCTACCCAAGCCTCTTTCCAAACCAGAACCTAATAGTAAAAATGGACTTGAAATTCAAAAATTTTAGAAACGGGATCTCGTTTAGTAAACTTTACCCCGTTTACCTTATTTTAAATTCATAATGTATAAATGAATGGATGGAAGGATTTCTTTAAAAAATAATATTATTTCAAAATGGGGTCCTGTTTTGTTTTTGAAAACGGGACCCCATTTTGAAACGGGATCCCATTTTTAAATGGGACCCCGTTTCTAAAATTTTAGGCTCGAGACCCTGAAGCTAAATGAAACCCCATTCATTCTAAGTGGGAACCCATTTCGTTGAGTGTGATTTCGTGAATTTGGCTAAGTATGAAATTTCTACCTCAAGTGGACTCATCTTATTGCTTCAATCCTAGTCCTAGTTATGGGTAGGGTATACAATGGGAGTGGGGCTAGTTTGCAAGATTGTTATGGCATCAGCCCCTGTGTTGGCTAAGTTGTCCACCTCTTTATTGCCTTCACGATATATGTGAGTGAAGCTAATATTATCAAATAATTTTGAGAGCCTAATATCCCTTTGCATCTTGGAATTCAGAAGCCAATTTGGTGTAGACCCAATCCTGAGTGCATTGATGATGTTTTGAGTCACCCTCCACAATAAGGTTTTGAATTTCTAGTATTTTGCATAAGAGTAAACCCTCACACAGGGCCTCAATTTCTGCGAAGTTATTTTTCGCCCTGCCAATAGGTTTGGCCAACTTGCCACAAATGTTTCTATTCCAATCTCTAATGGTACTTCCAATTTACCGCTACCCGGAATTACCATGAGATGCCCCATCAGAGATAAGTTTGTGCCAAAGGAGTGGTGGGGGAGACCATTTGCAAGTTATCCTAGGAGCTTGGGAAGCTACCCTCCACCTCTTCCTAAGAGAGGAGGGATGATGAGGTTGGACCATTCCTTCCTGATCTCACTATCCCATTGGGAGAAAATGTTATTTCTATAGTTGAGGGATCTCAACCTATTATTTGTAACCTCAATAAGACTTGCTTCAATTTTGTTAATTAGTCTTTCTGCACACATTTTAGCATCTTGAAAAATCTTGTGATTTCTCTCTGTCCACATTTCCCAAATCATAATGGAAGGAGCTATGATGCATAATGGGAAGTAGGTAAAGTTATTGCAAGGTAGAGGCCAACTTTTGAAGAATTCAAGAAGGTTGTTTGGAAGCGCGATTCGGCAGTGAAGTTTTTGGAAAAGTCAAAACTAGCATTTTTGTGCATAAGGACACTGTAGAAGAATGTGATCCATCGATTCAGCTTTAGCTTCAAAAAGGGCACAATAGGAGGGGCCTTCAAAACCTATCTTATTAAACCATTCAGTAGTGATAATACATTTCTACAACGCTTCCCATATAAACATACCAACTTTCAGAAGGCAAAGCTTGTTCCAGCAAAGATGGAGGGGTAGATCAGAGAGAGGCCAATTCTGATTTTTGACCAGGGAATAATATCCTTCTTTGACTGTATATGAACTAGATTTTGATCCCAGCCAGACCAAAGAATCACTTGACAATTTACAGGTAATATTTCTAGATGAGATTGCTGAAAGGAGTTCGTCCTTGTCCCTGTGGGAGAGAGGAGTGTTCTCAAGGGATCTCCAGTCCCATTGTAAATAGGGGTCATTGTTGGGTAATGTTAAATAATTATCAAGGGTTTCTCCCAATAAACTTATAAGGGTTTCCCCGATATGAGGGGAAATAGATCTAGAGAGAGGGGAATATCCACCCTAGGAATAACCCCAGAAGAGGGCCTTGTTGCCTCGACCTATATCCCATGAAAGCTTACTTGATACTATTTCTCTACAATCCAGCATGAAATTATAGACTTTGGAACCTTTGGGAGGGTTGATGGTTCTGAAGATATTAAGCTTGTCTTCAAGATTCAAATATTTATGGAAGAGGATCTAAGCTCATTTGTTGTTGGGATTTTGGTACATATTCCAAATAAGTTTAGCTTCAAAGGCCTTATTTTTCCATTTAAGCTTTTTAATTCTCAGTCTTCCATTTATGAGGAGTTTACATAGCTTGTCCCAATTGATGATGACCATTTTCTTTTTGTTAGAAACCCCTTTCCAAAAGAAATTCTGCATCTTTCCTTTAATGGTTGATTTGGCCTTGGAGAAAAGGGGAATACATGAAATTCGATAAGAGGGTAAAGCTGAAAGGATGGATTTTACCATTGTAAGACGACCCGCATTTGTCAGTCATTTGCCCTTCCAATTGTCCATTTTATGCTCCATTTTTCTAACCACGGGGTCCCTAGTTTTGTTGGATATGTTGTTGTCTAGGGAAAATATCCTTTCCTAAAGCTTAAGATTCTATAAATATCTTGTTCAATGATGAGATTGGTATTTAGGAGGAAGATCTCTAATTTGTCAGGATTTAACTTTGACCACAGGCTTTCATATAGGTATCCAGTATTTCTTTGTGATTAGAGGCCTCGATTGAAGAGCATCCTACTAGTAAAATAGTATCATCAACAAATTGTTGATAAGCGATGTTACCTATCCCATGAGCTACTTTCACTCCCTTGATCTTGTTAGTCAAATGATAACCTGTGACCATTCTCCTGTAAGCCTCAGCCATAATCTCGAAGATGAAGGGGGAAATGGGGTCTCCCTTTCTTAATCCTGTTGAGATATCAAAAAAGCCTTCCGGGGATCCATTAATGAGAATGGATATTTTAGGGGTAGATATAAATTTAAATATTAGATTGATCCATTGAGTCAAGAAGCCAAACACTTTGAGGCATTTATAGAGAAACTATCAGTCCACCTTGTCATAGGCTTTTTGGATGTAAAGTTTGATTAGCATTTCTGGTTTTTTAGTTTTTTGCACGGTGTATATGATATCCTCGATCATGATTATGATGTCATCAAAAATTGACCTTTTTGGTACAAACCTTGTTTGTTATTCAGAGATGATTTTAGGTAATGACAACTTTAGTCTATTAGCTACTGCCATGGACATTATTTTATAAAGTGTGTTGCAGAGAGAAATAGCTCTAAATTCACTGAAGGAATCAACCTCCACTTTTTTAGGAAATAAGGGATAGAAATTAAGGTGTTATTAATCTCTTTTAGAAACTGGCCCAACTTCCTATTGTTTTTTATGGCCTCCCAAAGTTTGTATCCGAGTTCGTGCCAACATTTCTAAAAGAAACTGGCTAGGAAGCCATCAGGCCCAGGTGCTTTATCGGGTTTCATTTGAAAAATGCCTATTTTTATTTTGTCTATTGAGAAAGGTTGGTTTAGCATTAGATTGTCTACTCTAGTGATCAACTTAGGCATGTTACTTAGTATAGTGTTTTGGGTCTTGAGGTTCGAGGAGTCCCAATTGCTGATTGTATTTTGGAAATAAGATTTGGCTTCTTGGAAAATAGCTTTGGGGTCATCAATTAAGAGACCTTGTTGATTCTTGATTGAAGTTATTCTATTGATGTTCCTTCTTACTTTTGTACTTGTTGAGCATTTTTTTGACACAAGCCAACTTGCTAGGATCTCAAGATTCGATTTGTTCTCTTGAAAGAATAACAAAGTTATTCCCAAGGTTCTCTGGGGTCGGGTCACAACCTGCTTGGTTACTCAGTTAAAGATAAAAGTGATTGTTCACAAGGAGGCCTTTGCTGGTACGTTCAAGGCAGCAAACTATAAAATATTGTTAGTTCTCTTTTTTTTATTTGGATATTTTCCGTTTTAACAAATGTGAGTATGATAAATAATATGCAACTATATATTTTTTAAGACAACAATTTTCAGAAATTCAAGACAGAATTAAAAGAGATGAGAGTAACAAGAAATGTAGCAAATTTTGTAAAGAAAAGTGAAATCCTATGGACATAAACCAATGTAAACCCTTCCTTGTGAATTGAATGCTGGAGACATGTAGAACAACCCATGAAGCATAAATCAGACCATGTCCTAATTCACTACTCCACAGATGCAAGCATTTGGAGAAAAGATATGTTTTACTCGTATGAGATATTCAAAATCTATCAAATTGTGAAACCACCCAAATGTGCGCACCCACTAGACAGATTTATCATTAAGCCCAAAGATAGCATCCTCCACACATTCGTCACAACAAGGTAGGTAGACAACATAAAACTACAACTAAAGGTGCATGAATTCAAAACACAACAATACAAAGAGCTCTCTGAAAATAAAGAATAATGCAAGCATACATTCAATAAATTCGCATAGATAGCAGTAATTCACACACCACGAATGAAGCACCCAATGTAGATCTTTATTGTATTAAGAAGTCGACCCTTTACATTGCTTTTTGATTACAATATTTAGATTTTTGATCTACAACTCTGATTTTCGGAGTTAGGGCATCAGAGAGTCTAAACTAAAGAATGAAAGTTAAAACTAGAACTTTGCTGAAGGTAAACTACTACTAACTGATATTATGTAACTTGCATGGATTCTTAAACACATTTACAATCCATTTTCTCATGCAAAGAGGGAAAAGTTCACCAAAGAAGAGAGAGAGAAAAGGTGAGTTCCTCCTGTGAACTAGGAGTCTTCTTCTTGATTCTGGTGGTCCTTCTTAGATTCTTCATTTGGAACTGTCTCTGGCGGTGGGAACTAATAGGAAACCTTTGGTCTTCCCAAAATGAACTCAAGTTGTCCATTAATCAGACCTGGAGTCTAACTGGTGGTCAAAAGAGTGACCTCACTGGAGACCCCCAGTTTTTTGGACCCCTGTTAGGAATAAGGTGTCTCAACCTTGGATAATTCCTATTCTTATTATTTGTTTTGTAAAATGTATTTCTTGCAAATAATGTTGATGTGTCGGCATCTTGAATTGTGTGTAAGGAGATCATGGCTAAAACGGTTATGACGGATTCCTATGACACGTAAGAGCTATGTCAGGAAGATTCAATGACAAGTGAAGACATGTGGCAATTGATAAATTTGAGTCCTGTACACTCTTCCCCAATTTTGGGTTTACTATTTTCTCGGAGAATGGTAAAACCCTAATACGGTTATCTTTTGGAGTAGCCCTAAAAAGTGAAGCGCGTGATATAAGCGTTTGTTAGGGTTGCAAAGAGATGCGATGCGAGTGTATTGTTGGAACGGTTTATGCTGCCGTGATTTGTCTTCAAGTTTTTGAAATCTTCTGAAAGAACTTGCATTGCAAGTGTATTGTAACTGTAATAGTTTTTGATCAATACATTGTGCAGGTTTTGGAGTGCTGGGGTTTTTTACCGAAAGG
>MU217358.1:500156-530880 GCA_018584345.1 Thuja plicata | reverse complement strand
AATTGATAAATTTGAGTCCTGTACACTCTTCCCCAATTTTGGGTTTCCTATTTTCTCGGAGAATGGTAAAACCCTAATACGGTTATCTTTTGGAGTAGCCCTAAAAAGTGAAGCGCGTGATATAAGCATTTGTTAGGGTTGCAAAGAGATGCGATGCGAGTGTATTGTTGGAACGGTTTATGCTACCGTGATTTGTCTTCAAGTTTTTGAAATCTTCTGAAAGAACTTGCATTGCAAGTGTATTGTAACTGTAATAGTTTTTGATCAATACATTGTGCAGGTTTTGGAGTGCTGGGGTTTTTTACCGAAAGGTTTTCCCCAGGGTATATCATTGTGTCATTCTCTGTTTTCTGTATGCATGGTATGTGGTTGCAATATCTTTGTTAAAGTTGTTAACGAATCTGTAATTGTAAGGATTTAAAAGATTTTGCACAATACTTTCCTATAGATATTAGCGTAGGAAGTTGTTTCCGCACCTGAGTTTCCTTACAACCCCAACCTCTACCCTGAAACTTTCTGCCTTTGAAATTTCCCAAGTGCTTCTCAAACTCAAAATTCAGGGGTCCCAAAACTTTGGATTTGTTGTAGGCCAAAAGGACGAAAAACCTTGAAGAGGCTGAAAAGCCAAAATCCTTGAAGGATGAAAGGCCAAAAAATACCCCTTCCTTTCAGGGCCAAATGGCCAAAAAATTGGAGGCCGAAAGGCCGAAAACTCTTCCTTGGCAGAATTTTGGCCAAGTGTTGAAAATCATGCCCCGTCTGCCTGGTAATTGAACCTTGGAGCCTTATCCAGTGAGGACCTCTAGGTGAGCTTCCCAGAGCCTCTGCACTATTTCCTAAACTTCTTCATAATTGATCTCTTTCCTTTTTATTTTGGTGACCCTTCGTTCTTGCTTCTTTCTAAAGATAGTTAATTCAGAAGCGAAGAACATGATCTCTTCTTCGTGCTGTGACATTCTGTGTATTTTCTCCTTCATATAAAATAGTTGCTGCAAGGCCTCCTTAGTATTGACTCCATCCAGAACGTCTCTAAACTGTTGGACCACCTCCTTGGAGGGACATAGAGCCTGTTGTCTTTTATCTCAGTAGACGTTGAGGCCGAACCCTGTAAAGAAGATATCTACATCTTTGTTCCATTTTATGACCTCCTCCCATTTTTCATCTATAAGGGCCTGGTGCTTCTTGTAGGCCTTAATTATTTTGGTCATTTGTTTGACCCAAGTCTCAAATTTATCCAACTCTTTGCCCTCATAAACCTTTACCAAAATTTGGAAGTGTTTCTTTCAAATTATCTCCAAATCTTGGAGAGTTTCTTGCAACTTAACTACCTCTGCATCCACACCCCCGTCGTCTTCCACCAGGTTAATGAGTGAATTAAATTCAACCAATATGGTCTTGTATGGCCTAAATATTGATGGAATTGCCTTCTCCCTGAATTGTCCGAAGTCATTTATCCAATCAGCGCTTGCCTGGATGAAAGAGGGAGTCAAACCTACTGGCCAATCTGGTGTAGGCCTTTTATCAAGCATGGATTTTAGTGAAGCCTCTGAAAAATTTGGGTCAATAGGTCCTACCATCTTTTGGATGAACCCTTTTAATGTCTCATTTTGGTCTGCTAAAGCCTTGATGGTTTCTTCATCTTTATTCATGAACCCTAGAGCATGCTTAAGCCCTAAAGCTGCTAGTGTCTTGCTCCCTTCTCTTGTAGGTTCGCCCAAATCTACCTCCTTGAATGTATAACCTTCTGATGAAATTGTCATCTAAGAAGTGCTCAGGGGAGGGATAACTATCTAGGCTTTCCAATGACCCCCAGTGTCTTGAGTTACATATGACATGATCTTTGTAGGTGCATTGATTTCTGCCTGGTGGAAAGCTTGTCTCACAGATGTCATACTTGTGTCTTCTCTATCCAATTCATTAGTGTAGGTTCTTCTCCTAGGTTGTATCTCCTTGGTAAACCAAGTAGGTTTACTAGATGTAGTTACAGGTTCATATGGTGCAACCTGGAGGATTGAAGTGAGGCTTTGTATTTTCGTCTCTATTTCCTTTTCTAATTCCTTTTCTTGCCCCTTTCCTTGTTCATTCCCTCCTACCTTCATTCCTTCCCCTTCAACATCCACATCCATTTCTCCTTCTTCCTTCTTCCCTGCTGCCTCTGTTGGCTCATTTACCACGTTTCCTCCTTCTTTTTCTAGTGCCTCTTCCTCCTAAGTGTTAGTTGATACCTCTTACCTCAGACCGGTTATGGCCTCCAGTGTAGATTGGAAAGGTGATGTGTCTTTTATGCTTACTGCTCCTTCGGTTGCTTGGGTGGCACATGTTGAAGGGATTAATGTTGGTGGGGTAGGTGTTGAAATGGTTGGAGTCGGAGATGGGAGAATGGTAGTAGAGTAGGGCAGATTTGGCATAGGAGTAGATGTTGGGGTTGTAATTAATGGTGGTGGAGTAGGAATTGGAGGTGGTAGAGAAGTTGGTGGGCTAGGTATATGAGGGGGTGGAGTGGAAACATAACTCTCTCCAGCTACATTGTCTGTTACTAAACTTTGAGTTACCCCACTGTCTTGGGTTTTAGGGCCTGGAGCAGAATCAGAGCTTACTAGTGGAGCAAGAACATTCACCGGAGGATTGGTGAACTGGACTAGTGGTGGGGTAAGGGATACCTAAGGCTGTATGAGTGGTGGTTCAACAATGGATGTATCTTGGCCATGATCCAAAAAGCCTTCAAGTCCTTCAAAGTCAGAAAGCATAAACTCATCTGACCCTAAGGCATCCAAATGATTATCTTGTTCTTTGGGATCCTCTTTATGTTTCTTGGTGATCTCTTTATCTCTCCTCTTTTGCAACATTGTCTTCCACACCAGGGGCTCATTTGCATCCTCCTCCTCAGGCTCTTCTTGCACAATTTCTAACCGCGGAGATTCAGAACTCTTCTTCCTCTTATATGTTTTCTTCTCCTCGGCGGGGGAAGATTGGCCAGAAGTAGATGGGCCTTCTCCTGATTGGGGTTGTGAGTGCCCCGCTGGTGGGTCAATCTGGCCCGTCATTCTAGTTTTCTTGGGCCTAGGATTGGAGCCATATTCAACTGGTCATTCATGACCATACACCATTCTTGGCTTCTGAGGTGGAGCCTTCTTATACTTAGGAGTTGTTGACCTCTCCCCTCGTTGTTTTTCTACTTTCCTGGAGGGCTCCATTAATGTTTTCACCGGGATTGGACTCACCCGGTGTGGCTTCTTGATCCAAGCTATAGTGGTCTTTATCATGTGCCTTGCCTTGAAGTCTATGTCATCATTTTCATCCTTATCCACCTTGGCGTTCATGATTGGCTGGTCATACACCTCATTTTTTGTGTAAATGTCTTCTAAGACCTCCTCTGAATCACATTCCCATACCTTCGAGGAAATAGGAACCTTCAAAACCTCTTTTTCCAGAGCTAGGTTCATTCTACAGTAATCTTGGATCCTGACCTCATGATCATCTATGCAGTTTATCCAATGATCTTCCAGATGTGGCTCATGTATGTAGAATTTGCCGATGATATGGCTATAAGTACCTATAGGATCAAAGTGGGCTCGTACTATCTTGTAAAGCTGTAAGGGACAGTCATCCCATTCAATATCAAGGGATTTGGAAACCTTCATATCCTGTAGTGTATAGGGTCCCAATTAAGAGATGGGAAATTCCCAACAGAGCTTCTTCTTATGCTTAATGTGCTCATATGCATCCGCGAGTTGCCTAGCCATCTCCAATATGATTATCTAGTTGGATGGGTACCTGGGCAACTTCTTTGGTTGCAAGGTTGACCTGGCTATCTTGATGTATGTGAACATCCTGAACTAGATAAAATAGGCCCCAATGGCCCTTACCTTAGCAACAGCCTCTTCTAACATCCTTTTAGCAAAGTCACCCTCAATAGATCGGATGACTATGAATATGAATGCATCATTAACTATCCTGTAATTCGGGGAATCCTCTGGCATGTTTTCTCCTTTTACCAGTTGCGGGTATACAAGATGGGGCCACACATTTGGATCATTCAGACTTCCCCTCTCGGTGAGACCAGGAAAATCTACCCGTGCAGCTAGTAGATACACCACATAAGTGCTCATGTAAAACTTGGGGTTATGTTTTACGACTGTCAATTGCTCATCCAGATTGTCACTGATGATTTTTCCCCAGTCGAATCTTGCCTTCTGTTCCCAGATCCTTTCTATCAATAGGATCATCCAGTGCTCGAGTTGGGTGGACTGTGGTAACCCATACACCCTGCTTATCATTGTTATAGCTGCCTGGGTATCATCCTTCAAATAACCTCTCTGGAGGTCTATCTTGTCCAGTTTGTTCTTGGGAAGTGGTTTCTTGAGGTATTCCTTATTCATCATCTCATTCACAGCTTTCTCCCTGTTGCCAAACCACTTGGTCCCCTTTTCAATATAAAAGTCATAGAATTTGTCTATGCCTTTGTGAAGGTTAAAGACATCCTTAATGATATCCGACCTGATGTCTAGCACCACCTGATCCTTGGATTTTACTACCACCCTCTTATTTGAATCATAATGATGAGCTAGGGTGATGATCAATTCTGAAGATGAAACAGCCACGGGGTGTGCAGCTACATTTACTAGCTCGGTTAGGGCTAATGAGGTACAGTCCTCGGATCTGTTCACCAGTTGGGAGTACTGAGTCAGGAATTCATTGCAATCCACATTCCCGAAGTTGGTGTCAGTTACCTTGCTATGTTTGTTCCCCACCTTTGAGCTAGGGGGATTCCCCTTATATTGATACTTCATTGGGGTTGTTATCTTGGGTTCAGTCATTCCTACGAGAAAGACAAATATCAGTAGCTTATTGAATGGAGCCAAAAAAAAAAGCAATTTAAACTAGGAAAGAAAGCAAAGAGAGCTAAAGACAAAACAACTAAGCGCATGTTTTTGCAGTTTCAAACCTTTCAGGGTTTCGGACACCAAAAACTAGTTCGGAGATCGAAAAGTTTGAAAGTGCATACAGGCATATGGAAGGGCCAAGTCCATCGGGGATTTCAGAGTTTCAGACACCGAACTAGTAGGGGCTTGCTCAAGAAAACTAAATCGTTTGAACATGGTGAGGAACCCAAATGGACTGATGGAGGTCTCGCTTTTGGTTTTTTAGATATTTCAGTCTTTCAGACCTTCTGGATGTCTGAAAGGCCGAAACGTCCAAAACAACACTTGGTGAAAGTGAAGATCCAATTTTTGACCTTTCAGAGGCTGAAAACCTACGTCAAGCATTGCGACTGACAAAAACACAAGACCTTAAACCTAGACCTAATGACACAATAAAACCCTAGGTTTGACAGGGAGGGATGTCCCTGTCGATGCACAAAGACACAGAGGCTTGAAAAGGTGAAGAAATGAAGTGCCCTAGGCTGGACAGGCACTAGGGGCACCGAGAAGACCCTAAATTGAAGTAAACCCGAAAGCACAAAGTGAGGAAGAGCAAAGAGAGCCTACCTCGAATGATCGAGCAAAGGGAGGGAAACCAGGCGGCTTGGAAGAGGATGTGGTCGGTGAGGAGAAGCAAACATAATGTGAGCGAGAGCATACACAAAAAAAATGCAAAGTGAAACGAAAAAGGAGGTTACCCACTTTTATAACCCGCGGGCTGACGTCAGCGGTTTTGGGGTTTCAGACCCCGAAAGGCCAAAAATGCAGAAGGAGGACCAAGAACCTTTCAGCCTTTCGGTGTTTTCAGACTCTGAAATCATTGAAAGGTCTGGTCTTCAGCCTTTCAGAGTTCCTAAGTCCTCCGAAAGGGCCAAAAGGCCGAAAAAAGGTTCTCCTTTCCTATGGTTGGGTTTTAATGATCATCTGTGGTGGCAGACTGGGTTTCTACGAGGGGCAGAAATGATGAAAGGAGGAAAAGACAAAAAAGAAAGGGGGGTCCCCATGGTCAAAGGACCTAAAATGGGGTGTGTGTTGTGGACCCACAACAAATAGCCCCGACAAAAGGAGGAATGACCGAGGCATTTCTTTATCATCAACACTCTTTCGGAAAGTAGCTTTGTAGTAGAAAAAAACTAAAAGGCGGTGGAGTCAATGATTCTTCTATGACCTCCAATCTGAGGTTCTTCTGTTAGTTTCCTTGTGTGTGTTCATGTGTGTTCATTCCTTGACCTTTGGTAGTGACAACCAAGGCACTTGCCAGCTATCCCCAGCCTTCACCAAATAAATCAGGGCATCCCAGAAAGAGCTTTGCTACCAGTCAGGCATCCATAGCCCCAAAATTTTTTTCCCCAAGTACCAAGTATAACCTTTCTCTACTGCCAACCGGGCGTCCATAGCCTCGGTACAGGTTGTCATAATCACCCAAGTTTGTCCTGTCTGCTAGGCTATAACTTTCTTTTTTTTTTTTTGGTGTGAGCTCCGTCTTTTGGGAAATCATTTTGTTCCTTCTATTTTCTTGGAAATGTATCAAGCCTTTGGACATTAGTGTGTTCCATGCATTCAAGTCTGTAACCTCTTTTCTTCTTCTTCTTTTTTTTTCCTGGTCTGAGCAACGATTAGGCGGTGTTGCTCGGACCTTTCACTCATGACCTCTTTGGGGCACTTTTCTTTTGAGTGTTTCTTTGCTTTCCCTTTTTGGCTCTTCTTTCTTTCATTATTACCTTCACATTCAGTTCAGACTTGGGTTCTGGGATCGGTGGGTACCCAAACTTATGCACTCAGGCTGGCTACAACTGACAAATGCCCTGGAAACCAACATCCTCGGGTGTTGTACCTTAATGTGTCTTGTGATCAGGATGACCCAACTTCGAACTCCTTCTTGTTTGTCAATGATAATCATCACTACTTTGTCTTTTGGGAAGGTTCTCTTACGCTGTATGTATCCTTGGAGAAATTTGACTAGGAAATACTTCTGCTCCTCTTGCAGAACACCTTGGACTAGATCCAAAACACACTGACCCGAAACAACAAAACAAGCCCCGAAAAAAGGAAAGAACAAAAATGAGTGGAAGGAAGGACTAACGGCGAGGAAAATAAAGAAAAAAGAAAAAATGCAAAAGTGACTATGGTAGAAGGGATGAAAGACAGTCCCGCTTAGGATTCAAAGTAATGTTTCAGGAATTTCCCATTGACCGGCAATGGGGACAACTCTCCGTCAAATGTGCTGATCCTAAAAGTGCTCTCCCCCAGGATCTCTGATATTTGGTAGGGGCCTATCCACAGTCTTTGGAAATTGGTGTGGCTGCCTAGCTTTTCTTTTTCCTTATCCCACATGAGGACAAGGTCATAGATCTTGAAGGCTTTGGTGGTAGCTCTCTTGTCGAACCACCTTTTGACTACAACCTGATGTTTTGATACATGTTCTAGGGCTAAAGTTTGTTTCTCCTCTAGGTTCAGGAGATTCATGAATCTGACTTGTACCCGGTCTTCCTCTCCTACATATTGGTCCATAAATCTCAGAATTGGGATCTTTAAGTTCATAGGAAAAACCAGTTGTAAGCCGTAGACTAGTTGATATGGAAATGTCCCCGGGGCATTTTTGATCCTTACGTGATTAGTCCATAAAGCATATTTCAGCTGTGCGTGCCAGTCCCTAGGGTTGTCATCCAAGAGGTGTTTGATTACTATAGTCAAATTTTTGTTTATAGAATCTGCTACGCCATTGCCTTACAGATAGTAATTTGAAGACAATTTGAGGATTACCTGGCTTTTGAAGGACCATCATGTGAGTGAGGCTGAAGAGAAAGAGGGGGAATTGTCACATACCAGATAGAATGGCATCCCAAATCTAGTTATGATGTGCTCCTTCATGAATTTTGTCACGACCTCAGTGGTACAATTCTTTAATGCTTGTGCCTTCGTCCAGCGTGTGCAATAGTTGGTAGCTATTAAGATAAACTTATGTCCTGTAGATGAAGGGGGGTTAATCACTCCAACAAAATCCAAACCCCATTGGGCAAATGGGTGCACATCATAGAATGGTTGTAAGGGCATCGCTGGATTCCTCTCTCGAGTTGCGCTAGTTTGGAAAGTGTGGCAGGATCTCACGTGCTTGCTGGTATCTTTAAATATCGTAGGCCAAAAATACCCTGCCCTCAGGATTTGGCGAGCGGTGGCTTCCACCGATCCATATCGCATTCCATATTTATTATGAAATTTCACTAGTATTTTCTTTGCCTCTGGTCTATCCAAACACCTTAAATACAAGCCCTCATAATTGCGTTTGTAGAGTTGTCCATTCTTCAACATGTAGGAGCTTCTTTTGATCTTTAAAGCTCTTCTCTGGGAACTGTTTATTTCTTCAGGGCAGTGATTCTGCAATAGATAGTACACTATGTCTTGGTACCATACATCCGTGATCACACCTTGATCAGTGTATGTTTGGCAGACCAAACATTCTTCAAACTCGGAGATCAGCTTTTTCACGCCCTGGCCCCTTACTAACTTCATCGGCTGGATTTCTAGGTCAAACTCTTGGAGAATCACTATCTATTTTCCTCTCCATTCTCCCAGCTCATTCTGCATCAGGAGGGACTTGACCGCTACGTCTGGAACTATTCCAATGACTTTAATCCTTAAAATATAATGTCTAAATTTCTTCACCGCCTTGACAAGAGCAAATGACTACTTATCTAGGTTTGGGCACCTGAGCTCAGTGTCTTTGAAGGGGCAACTCATAAAGGCGATGGGCCTCTCGTGTTCACTATTCTTCTTCTATGTAAGAATGCCTACACATTAGTGTTCCAACGCAAAATAGTAGACCTTGAAAGGGATGGTGTAATCAAGACTGGCTAGGACGGGTGCCGTGGCAATTGCATTCTTAATCTCTTCAAAAGACTTCTTGGCTAGGAGAGCCCATTCAATCTTGGCATCTTTCTTGAGCATGTTGTTTAGTGGTTTTACTATTTCTGTGAAGCCACTTATGAATTTTCTGACAAAGTTGATCTTTCCAAAGAAAGATTTCAGTTCTTTGTGGCTATGGGGTGGTGTCAACTTTAGGATTGCCTCCACTCTTTCAGGGTCAATGGATATCCCCTTTTCAGAGATGATATGCCCCAAGAGTTTTCCTTCAGTTACCTCGAACACACATTTCTTGGGGTTGAGGGAGATTCCAAATTCTTTGCACCTCTGGAGGCATTTTCTGAGGTCACTTATGTGGTCAGCTCTTAGTTTTGAGCAGACGGTGAGATCATCCATGTAAATTATAATGCATTTCCCAACTAATCCTTTGAAAGCTATGTCCATGGCTCTTTGGAAGGTGGCTCCAACATTAATCAGCCTGAAAGGCATCCATCGATAGGCAAAAGTTCCCCATTTAGTGGTAAAGGCTGTTTTCAGCCTGTCTTCTTCTTGTACCATCACCTAGTTGTATCCAGAGTAGTCATCTAGGAATGACATCATTTGGGATCCATTAACCTTTTGCAACACTTTGTCTAGAGATGGGAGTGGATAATTATCTTTTTGAGAGGACTTGTTGAGGTTCAAGAATTCTACGCATAGCCTAATTTCTCCCGTCTTCTTCCTCACAGGCACTAAGATTGTGACCCATGTAGAATGTCAAATTGGGAAGATGATTCTGGGGTCGAGCAGCTTTTGGACTTCTTTTTGGATTAAGGGCTCCATAGTGGGATTCATAGGTCTCTATCGTTGTCTAAAGGGCTTAGAATCTAGCTTCAAAGGGATGTTATGCACTATGACCGAGGTGTCATATGTCTTTAATTCTTCATAACTCCATGCTATGACATCTTGATATTCAGTGAGAAGCTAGACCATTTTCTCCTTTTCTTCCTTGGTTCCCACCTTTTCGATGTGGACTTATCTTGGTTCTTCTTTCATGCCAAGGTTGTAGGTTTCACATTTCTTACCATCAGGTGTTACGTCAGGGCGTCTTCTCACAGAAGTATTATCACTGTCAAAGATCCTTTCTAGTTCTACCATTCCTTTGGGTATGGCATTGGTCTTTAGGTTTATGATGCCGTGATCGTCAGGCTCTTCAGGTTCAACAGTTTCCTCACCGTTATCCTCCTCGTCTATGATTTAATTCTTGAACATGCCAACGCACATGATAAACTCTAGGATATGCTGGTCATCTTGGAAGACTTGAAAGTTAGTGACATTATCTGGAATGGCCGGGGCTGCAACAAGTTCAACCAAGAATTTCTTTAGTTTGGATTTCTCCATTGGATGTAATGAGCTGGCTGAAACAGTCAACGCGTCAGCAACAATGTTCTTTCTTCTTGGGATGGTTTTGATGTTGAAAGTGTCAAAGTCGTTGATTAAATCCCATGCCCTATTTCAGTAGGTTGAGAGCTCTTATCATTGCAAGTATACTGACTATGGATCTTCTTGACAACCAATTGTGAGTCTCCTTCCACCGTCAAGATTTTGACTCCCTTCTCGTGAGCTAGGAGAAGTCTGTGAACCAACGCTTCATAATCTGCAACATTGTTAGTGCAAAGAAACTGTAACCTATAAGCGACATAGAAAGAATTACCCCTCAAATTTATCAATTCAATTCCCGCACCTGCTCCTTGTTTGCACTTAGAACCATTGAAGCACAGTTTCCATATCTGAGGTGGTTTAGTAGGGTTGTGTTTGGTCAAGCTTTTCTTAGAGAAACCCTTGGTTTTTGGTTTTTGGCTTCTCTCTCCATCGCTGTCAGAAGAAGTTGATTCTCCTATATTTTGAGTACGCCTAGGTTTGGGGAGTTTGTCACCTTCACCGCTTTTATCTTCCAGTATTCCCTTGTAAGGGGGACATGCTCCATCATCCGAGGTACTGTAGTCACTAGGCATGTTCAGGGCATGGCATTTGTCTTTAGAATCTGACCCACTATCTTGATCTTGAGGCAAACTGTTTGCAAGGACTAGGCCATCCTCATCTGGTGTGGTGTTTTTCCTACCTTCTATCCCAAGTACATCTTCTTTTATTGTCAGTGCTTTCGGTAGCTTACTTGGTCAGACAATTTGAGCCAACACTCGTGACAGGGCCTTTTGAGAACTGGGGCATGTAAACTCTGAATGGCTAGTACGATGTAACTGACAATATCCAGGTAGCAACAAAATGTTAGGATCTGCATCCTGACCCAGATGCCGCAGGCTGGCTGTCGTGCTATTGATGAAACTCTCAAGAGCGTCATCACCAATTTTTTTCTCTAGGAGACCCTGGATGGGACTATGGTCTAATTATTCACCTTCTCAAATCTGGAACACAAAGCTGTCATCCATCCGATATGTGCCCAAATTGGTTTGGGTAAACAACACTTCATTTGGGGCATTGTATTCAGTGATCATCCTTTTTAGTTTAGGCTCGGCATCTATCTTGATCTGGTTGTTCAAACCTCTCCATGGTAGCCAGAGTTGGGTGAAATCAGTGGGGAGCCATCCTCTCAAGCACTTGGTCCATTCTTGACTTAGCAGCATCCCATAAGTTTTAGGTATGTCCACTATGTGTATGTCAATACGCTCTTGTATCCTGGGATCCGTGACTAGTTGAATGTGCACATCTTTGAGTACACCAATTACCTTGACCTCAGTTTTGTCTAACTGTATGACCACCCGGTTCATTATTTGGGGTACCATCCCCAACTTTTGGCAAATTGACAGGGGCATAACATTGCATGAGGCTCCTGAATCAATTAGGCAATTATGCAGGTTCTTTCTTAACATCTGCAAGCTGAGTAGGAACGGCGGGACCTTAGTCCTGTCCGTGAATACTGCTGGGAATGCCTCAGATGTGTTGATATTGGATGTAGGCACCCTAGTGTTGTTGGTCGATGGGCCAGGCTTTGAATGATCCAAGGATCTTAAAAGGGCTTCCTTTTGAGATGGGCAACCTTACAATAATTCAAACATGGATATGTTCGCCTTAGTTTTCTTGAGCTCATCCACCACACTGTATTTGTCATTTGACTAGGCTGTACCTCGGTAACCAACATATGTACTTGTTGTGGGAGGTATGGGAGCATTCAGGCCCTTTGGAGGTATGGGATTATTACTGGCCTGTGGATCTGGTGGAGTTGGTTGCTTTCCTGAAGGTATGCCGTCGGTGAGGGGTTCCTTTCTACTTTGAAGGTTATATGAGTTTTGCTGATCATTTTGGAAGGTGTGTACCTCAGAATATTTAGGCTCACTTTCTCTCTAAAAAGGGAACATGAACTCATCTTCTGCTGTATAAGCTTCTAAGCTTCCTCCCTTTCCAGAATCATATGAATGGAACACTATGGCATTGAATTGCACCGGGGCCCTCTCTGGGTTTTGGGTATAGTTGTCTTGGGAGTTGTTCACATATCCATTATTGTCTTAACACTTAATTGGAGCCCCGAAAAAATTGGCCTCTAAAGCCTCGTAAGTATTGGCATCATCTGCTGGGGTGCTGCCATTATTTGGTCTAGTGTTCCATGGCTGATTTGGCCTTTGCTGCCCAAATGGTTTCTCTTGCGTGTTGTTGTTTCTATATGCATTAAAACCCCTATTGGGATTATGAGGGTATGTGTTTGGACCAGCAGATGCTCGTTGGTACCCACCCTAATTTTGGGGTGGGTTTAGCTTCATTCTAGTAACTTTGCTAGTGAGTTGTGATAAGGTCTTCTTTAGGGAATCCACCTCGGAAGCCATGAGAGTGTCAGGCTCATTTTTGGGTACAACCTTCTGTTCTACAAATGTTGTTTTATGAGTTTCATAGCCTAGGTAAGTAATGGGTGGAGGCATAATTGTGCATGGTTGTGCTGGTATAGGATTCAACATAGGTAGGTGGCTAGCCATGGTTTGATTATTGGCTGAAAATGGGTGTGGGATAGCAATATTACTCATGATTGGTGCAGTTACATAGCTTCCTTCTTATGGATCCATTTTCTAAGTGAAAGTGATGGTCTCATTGTACACCTTCTCGATTGTATCTCTATCTGTCGGGGGAAGTCTTCTTAGAAAGATTGAGGTAAATGGATCCAAAGCCTTTAAGTAAACTTGTATGACAACCTCGTCTGGTATAGTGTAAGGAGCTTCCAAATTTTGATGCATTTTGTGAAAATGATGATTAAACATAGCAATGGGCTCTTTAGGATCCTACCTTGTTGTTATGAACTGGTGATGTGTCGCTGCAGTATCGACATACAATTTGAATTGATTAAGGAATTTGGTTTCAAAGTCATTCCATACTGAGATAGATCCTCATGGAAAATTTAGGTGCCAGTTGTATGTGAATTCTCCCAAAGTGTATGGGAATAGACGACATATGACATCTTGATGAGCAATCTCTTTATGGTTGCAAATTTCCTTGAAGGTGCAGATGTGTTCTTTCGCTGTCCTAGATTCACCATATATGAATCAGGTACAAAACTTCTCCAGATTTTTAAGTAACTCATGGAGCTGCCCAACAAAGTTCAAAGGTGAGCTGGTTGCATTAGCAAAAAAGGCCATTGGACGAGGTTGCTGCAGATGTTGATTTTGCATGTTCTGATTTTGATTGATGACTGCGGTAATAGTTGGGGCAGCGATGTGTGATTTCTATCCACAAGGATTTTGAGGTACGGAAAGGTGATCAGATGATTTATCTTTTTCTTTACCCTTGTCGCTGCGAGCCCTTCGATAATGAGTGAGTTCAAGAAATTCACCTCTCTTTGGAGATGATCTAAGCATGCACTCGAATCTCTCTGGAGTGAAAGATCCAATATTATCCATTTTTTAGTCTTGAGGCCCTCCTTCTAGCACCACTTCTGTTGAGCGTTGTTTTGACACAAGCCAACTTGCTAGGATCTCAAGATTCAATTTCCTCTCTTGAAAGAATAACAGAGTTATTCCCAAGGTTCTCTGGGGTTGGGTCACAACCTGCTTGGTTACTCAGTTGAAGATAAATGTGATTGTTCACAAGGAGGCCTTTGCTAGTATATTCAAGACAACAAACTATAAAATATTGTTAGTTCTCTTTTTTTTTTTTGGATATTTTCCATTTTAACAAATGTGAGTATGATAAATAATATGCAACTATATATTTTTTAAGACAATAATTTTTAGAATTTCAAGACAAAATTAAAAGAGATGAGGGTAACAAAAAATGTAGAAAATTTTGTAAATAAAAGTGAAATCCTACGAACGTAAACTGATGTAAACCCTTCCTTGTGAATTGGATGCTAGAGAGATGTAGAACAACCCATGAAGCATAAATCAGACCACGTCCTGATTCACTACTTCACAGATGCAAGCGTTTGGAGAAAAGATATGTTTTACTCGTATGAGATATTCAAAATCTATCAAATCGTGAAGCCACCAAGACGTGCGCACCCACAAGACGGATTTATCATTAAGCCCAAAGATGATATCCTCCACACATTCGTCACAACAAGGTAGGTAGACAACATAAAACTCCAACTAAAGGTAGCATGAATTTAAAACACAACAATACAAAGAGCTCTCTGAAAATAAAGAATAATGCAAGCATACATTCAATAAATTCACATAGATAGCAGTAATTCACACACCACGAATGAAGCACCCAATGTAGATCTTTATTGTATTAAGAAGTCAGCCCTTTAAATTTCTTTTTGATTACAATATATAGATTTTTGATCTACAACTCTGATTTTCAGAGTTAGGGCATCAGAGAGTCTAAACTAAAGAATGAAAGTTAAAACTAGAACTTTGCTGAAGGTAAACTACTGCTAACTGATACTATGTAAATTTCATGGATTCTTAAACACATTTACAATCTATTTTCTCATGCAAAGAGGGAAAAATTCACTAAAGAAGAGAGAGAGAGAGAAAAGGTGAGTTCCTCCTGTGAACTGGGATTCTTCTTCTTGATTCTAGTGGTCCTTCTTGGATTCTTCATCTGGAACTATCTCTGGTGGTGGGAACTGATAGGAAACCTTAGGTCTTCCCAAAACAAACTCAATTTTTCCATTAATCTGACCTGGAGTCTAATTGGTGTTCAAAAGGGTGACCTCGCTGGAAACCCCCAGTTTTTCAGACCCCAACCTCTACCCCGAAACTTTTAATGCCTTTGAAATTTCCCAAGTGCTTCTCAAACTCAAAATTTGGGGGTCCCAAAACTTTGGATTTGTCGTAGGTCGAAAGGCCGAAAAACCTTGAAGAGGCCAAAAGGCCAAAATCCTTGAAGGCCGAAAGGCCAAAAAATACCCCTTGCTTTCGGGGCCAAACGGCCAAAAAATTGGAGGCCGAAAGGCTGAAAACTCTTCCTTGGCAAAATTTTGGCCAAGTGTTGAGAATCATGCCCCGTCTGCCCGGTAATTGAACCTTGGAGCCTTATCCAGTGAAGACCTCTGGGTGAGCTGCCCAGAGCCTCTACATTGTTTCCTAATTTTCTTCATAATTGATCTCTTTCCTTTTTATTTTGGTGACCCTTTGTTCTTGCTTCTTTCTGATGATAGTTAATTCAGAAGCGAAGAACATGATCTCTTCTTCATGCTGTGACATTCTGTGTATTTTCTCCATATAAAATAGTTGTTGCAAGGCCTCCTTGGTATTGACTCCGGCCAGAATGTCTCTGAACTGTTGGACCACCTCCTTTGGAGGGACATAGAGCCTGTTGGCTTTCATCTCGGTAGACGTTGAGCCCGACCCCTGTGAAGAAGATATCTACATCTTTGATCCATTTTATGACCTCCTCCCATTTTTTATCTATAAGGGCCTAGTGATTCTTGTAGGCCTTAATTATTTTGGTCATTTGTTTGACCCAAGTCTCAAATTTATCCAACTCTTCACCCTCATAAACCTTTACCAAAATTTGGAAGCGTTGCTTTCGAATTATCTCCAAATCTTGGAGAGCTGCTTGCCACTTAACTACCTCTGCATCCACACCCCCGTCATCTTCCACCAGGTCAATGAGTGAATTAACCTCAACCAATATGGTCCTGTATGCCCTAAATATTGATGGAATTGCCTTCTCCCTGAATTGTCCAAAGTCATATATCCAATCAGCGCATGCCTAGATGAAAGAGGGAGTCAAACCTGCTGGCAAATCTGGTGTAGCACTTTTATCAAGCATGGCTTGTAGTGAAGCCTCTGAACAATTTGGGTCAACAGGTCCCACCATCTTTTGGATGAACCCTTTTAATGCCTCATTTTGGTCTGCTAAAGCCTTGATGGTTTCTTCATATTTATTCATGAACCCTAGAGCATGCTTCAGCCCTAAAGTTGCTAGTGTCTTGCTCCCTTCTCTTGTAGGTTTGTCCAAATCTACCTCGTTGAATGTATAACCTTCTGATAAAACTGTCTTCTGAGAAGTGCTCAGGAGAGGGATAGCTATCTGGGCTTTCGAATGACCCCCAGTGTCTTGAGTTACATATGACATGATCTTTGTAGGTGCATTGATTTCTGCCTGGTGGAAAGCTTGTCTCACAGATTTCATACTTGCGTCCTCTCCATCCAATTCACTGGTATAGGTTCTTCTCCTAGGTTGTATCTCCTTGGTAAACCAAGTAGGTTTACTAGATGTAGTTACAGGTTCATATGGTGCAACCTAGAGGATCGAAGTGAGGCTTTGTATTTTTGGCTCTGTTTCCTTTTCTTGCCACTTTCCTTGTTCATTCCCTCCTTCCTTCATTCCTTCCCCTTCAGCATCCACATCCATTTCTCCTTCTTCCTTCTCCCCTTCTACCTCTGGTGGCTCAATTACCACGTTTCCTCCTTCTTTGTCCAATGTCTCTTCCTCTGAAGTAACTGTTGATACCTCTGACCTCAGACCGGTTATGGCCTCCAGTGTGGACTGGAAAGATGATGTGTCTTTAATACTTACTGCTCCTTCGGTTGCCTGGGTGGTGCATGTTGAAGGGATTAATGTTGCTGGGGTAGGTGTTGATATGGCCGGAGTGGGAGATGGGAGAATGGTAGTAGAGTAGGGCAGATTTGGCGTAGGAGTAGGTGTTGGGTTGTAATTAATGGTGGTGGAGTAGGAATTGGAGGTGGTAGAGAAGTTTTTGGGGTAGGTATATGAGGGGGTGGAGGGGAAACATAACTCCCTCCAACTACATTGTCTGTTACTAAACTTTGAGTTACCCCACTGTCTTGGGTTTTAGGCCTTGGAGAAGAATTAGAGCTAACTAGTGGAGCATGAACATTCACTGGAGGATTGGTGAATTGGACCGGTGGTGGAGTAAGGGCTACCTGAGGCTGTATGAGCGGTGGTTCCCTAGTGGATGTATCTTGGCCATGATTCAAAAAGCCTTCAAGTCCTTCAAAGTCAGAAAGCATAAACTCATCTGACCCTAAGGCATCTAAAGGATTATCCTGTTCTTTGGGATCCTCTTTATGTTTCTTGGTGATCTCTTTATCTCTCCTCTTTTGTAACCTCATCTTCTGCACCAGGGGCTCATTTGCATCCTCCTCCTCAGGCTCTTCTTGCACAGTTTCTAACCGCGGAGATTTAGAACTCTTCTTCCTCTTATATGTTTTCTTCTCCTTGGCGGGGGAAGATTGGCCAGAAGTAGATGGGCGTTCTCCTGATTGGGGTTGTGACGGCCCTACTGGTGGGTCAATCTAGCCTGTCAATCTAGTTTTCTTGGGCCTAGGATTGGAGCCATATTCAACTAGTCGTTCATGACCATACACCATTCTTGGCTTCTGAGGGGGAGCCTTCTTATACTTAGGAGCATTGACCTCTCCCCTCGTTGTTTTTCTACTTTCCTGGAGGGATCCATTAATGTTTTCACCAGGATTGGACTCATCCGGTGTGGCTTCTTGATCCAAGATATAGTGGTCTTTATCATGTGCCTTACCCTGAAGTCTATGTCATCATTTTCATCCTTATCCACCTCGACGTTCATGATTGGCCAGTCATACACCTTATATTTTGTGTAAATGTCTTCTAAGACCTCTTCTGAATCACATTCCCATACCTTCGAGGAAATAGGAACCTTCAACACCTCTTTTTCCAGAGCTAGGTTCATTCTGCAGTAATCTCATATCTTGACCTCATGATCATCTATGCAGTTTATCCAATGATCTTCCAGATGTGGCTCATGTATATAGAATTTGCCGATGATATGGCTATAAGTACCTATAGGATCAAAGCAGGCTCGTACTGTCTTGTAAAGCTTTAAGGGACAGTCATCCCATTCAAAAGCAAGGGATTTGCAAACCTTCATATCTTGTAGTGTATAGGGTCCCAAAGAGATGGGAAAGTCCCAACAGTGCTTCTTCTTATGCTTAATGTGCTCGTATGCATCCATGAGCTGCCTAGCCATCTCCAATATGATTTTCTAGTCAGATGGGTACCTAGGCAACTTCTTTGGTTGCAAGGTTTACCCGACTATCCTAATGTATGTGAACGTCCTGAACTGGATAAAATAGGCCCCAATGGCCCTTACCTTAGCAACAACCTCTTCTGACATCCTTTTAGCAAAGTCACCCTCAATAGATCGGATGACTGCGAATATGAATGCATCATTGACTATCCTATAATCCAGGGAATCCTCTAGAATGTTTTCTCCTTTTACCAGCTGCGGGTATACAAGATGGGGCCACACATTTGGATCATTCAGACTTCCCCTCTTGGTGAGACTAGGATAATATTCCCATGCAGCTAGTAGATACACCACGTAAGTGCTCATGTAAAACTCAGGGTTATGTTTTACGGTTGTCAATTGCTCATCCAGATTGTCACTGATGATGGTGGCCTAGTTGAATCTTGCCTTCCATTCCCGGATCCTTTCTATCAATAGGATCATCCAGTGCTTGAGTTGGGTGGACTTTGGTAACCCATACACACTGCTTATCATTGTTATAGCTACCTGGATATCATCCTTCATATAACCTCTCCGGAGGTCTATCTTGTCTAGTTTGATCTTGGGGTATTCCTTATTCATCATCTCGTTCACGGCTTGCTCCTTGTTGCCAAACCACTTGGTCCCCTTTTCAATATAAAAGTCATAGAATTTGTCTATGCCTTTGTGAAGGTGAAAGACGTCCTCAATGATATTCGGCCTGATGTCTAGCACCACCTGATCCTCGGAGTTTACTACCACCCTTTTATTTTAATCGTAATGATGAGCTAGGGCAATGATCAATTCTGAAAATGAAACAACCATGGGGTGTGGGGCTGCATTTACTAGCCTGGATAGGACTAATGAGGTACAGTCCTCAGATTTGTTTTCCGGTTGGGAGCACTGAGTCAGGAATTCATTCCAATCCACATTCCCGATGTTGGTGTCAGTTACCTCACTATGTTTGCTCTCCACCTTTGATCTAGGAGGATTCCCCTTATATTGATACTTCATTGGGGATGTTATCTTGGGTTCAGTCATTCTTGCAAGAAAGACAAATATCAGTAGCTTATTGAACGGAGCCAAAAAAAAAAAAACAATTTAAACTAGGAAAGCAAGCAAAGAGAGCTAAAGAAAAAATAACTAAGTGCATGTTTTCGCACTTTCGAACCTTTTGGGGTTTCAGACACCGAAAACTAGTTCGGAGACCGAAAAGTATGAAAGTGCAAACAGGCATATGGAAGGGCCAAGTCCATCAAGGATTTCAGAGTTTTGGACACCGAACTGGTAGGGGCTTGCTCAAGAACGCCGAATTGTCTGAACATGGTGAGGAACTCAGATGGACTAATCGAAGGTATCGCTTTCAGATTTTTGGATATTTCGGTCTTTCATACCTTTTGGATGTCCGAAAGGCCAAAACGTCTGAAATGACACTTGGCAAAAGTGAAGATCCAGTTTTTGGCCTTTTGGAGGCTGAAAACCTGCAACAAGCACCGCGACTGACAAAAACACAAGACCCTAAACCTAGACCTAATGACACTAGAAAACCCTAGGGCCGATAGGGAGGGACGTCCCTGTCGATGTACGAAGACATAGAGGCCCGAAAAGGCAAAGAAATGAAGTGCCCTAGGCTGGACAGGCACTAGGGGCACCGAAAAGACCCTAAACTAAAGTAAACCTGAAAGCACAAAGCGAGGAAGAGCAAAGAGAGCCTACCTCGAATGATCGAGAAAAGGGAGGGCAACCAGGCGGCTTGGAAGAGGAGGCAGTCAGTGAGGAGAAGCAGACGAAACGCGAGTGAGAGCACACACACAAAAAATGCAAAGTAAAATGAAAAAGGAGGTTACCCGTTTTTATAACCCACGGGCTGACGTCAACGGTTTCGGGGTTTCGGACCCTGAAAGGCCAAAAATTTCGAAGGAGGACCAAGAACCTTTCGGCCTTTCGGTGTTTTCAGAGTCTGAAATCACTAAAAGGTCTGGTCTTTGGCCTTTCGGCCATTTCAACATTTCGGAGGACCTAAGTCCTTCGAAAGGCCGAAAGGGCCGAAAGGCTGAAAAAAGGTTCTCCTTTCCTATGGTTGGGTTTCAACGATCATCTGTGGTGGCCGAATGGGTTTCTACGAGGTGCGGACACGAAGAAAGGAGGAAAAGACAAAAAAGAAAGGGGGGTCCCCATGGTGAGAGGACCTAAAATGGGGTGTGTGTTGTGGACCCACAATAGTACTATTATAGAAAAATTTAGTATTCTTATCACCCTCCGACAACCTATCTTCTCTCGATTTTTATTTCTAGTATATTTCTTCTTTAAGGAGAATGTATTCTTCTTTATATAACAACTCTTTCTCTTTTAGATATCTATCATTGTCCATTCCTATTAGAAATACTTCCTCATTAAGCTTGTTGATTTCACATTCAATTCTTACCTTTTCCTCAAAGATGTTTTTAAAGTGCTTTTCATTCCATTCTAATATTTTAGATTAAGAGATTTTAGTTTAGATACAAAATGAAATATTTTTGAGCCATCAAAGGATTTTTTACTCCACCAATTTTCTAGAAGAGCCATAAAATTGTTGTCTAAATACTACATATTTTCAAATTTGAAAGAATTTTCGGCGGGGTTGGTTTCTTCAAAGATCTCAAGGGAGATGGGTGTATGATCCAAGCCTGAGGTGGGAATCAGAGAGGCATTTAGGTTGTAATCAAAATTAACAAGGTCACCAAAGAATAGAAATCGGTCTAATATTTCACTGATTGAATATGATCCAATCATCTTATTGTTCAAGGTGAATGTACCATTATGAGTAGGAAGATCCAGCATATTATGAGAAGAAATCCAATAAATGAAGTCCTTCATGGAATGGGTTTCCGTACGAATCCCCGCTTCTTTCTCATCAATACATCTGATCGCATTAAAGTCTTCACCTAATATGACTGGGTAGTGATTGTGTGCAGTAAGGAAATTCCCAATGTTAGTCCATAATTTAGATTTACCTAGGGTGGTAATGGGACCGTATACATTAATCAGAATAAAGAAAGTTTGTTGTGAATGATTTTTACATGGCTCCCCCCTCCCATCCAATTGGATTCTGTCAGGAGACTGTTGTATTTGACTTTTCTGGGATCCTAGAGAACGACTAGCCCACCAAAAGTAGAGTTGGTAGGAGAACCTATCATCTGCCATATTCCTATCCTTTTACTAAAATTATTAGGTTCATCATTATTTAATTTAGTTTCTTGAGTAATAATAATAATATCAGAATTGAACGTCTTCAAACATCTTTTGAGAAGACATTGTTTGTTAGGGGTGTTGAGGCCCCTAACATTCCAGGAAGAGAGCCTCATAGCTCAGTGTGAAGGAACTTCCCCTTCCCTACATTCAGTAAGCTTGATATTTTAATATGATTACCCGCTTCCCCATCTCTTTTCTAGAGTTTTGAAATAGATTTTCTACGCCTCTTTTTCAGGGATTTACCATAGTTAGGGGCTTCCAGTCCAACAAGGTTTTGGGCTATTCCCAATATGTTATTTCCAGAATTTGGTATCATGGCGTGATCCAGTTCCCTTTGTTCTATTTCAAGATCCAAATTTTCACTTATTTTTATCTAAATTTATGGTTGAAGGATATTATTGATGTTCTCCTCAATCTCAACAACATCTTCCATGTTTTCATTAATCTCCATCATATTATATATTGTTTATAGTTTAGGGGGGATTTCTTGATCCTGTTGTGAATTGTATTGGGGCATAGTAATATATTAAGTGCCTTAATTTCTACCCCTTAATAGAATCTTTCTTCTTAAGATTGTGCCATAAAAGAAGTTCCTCACTAATACTTTTATGCATTAAGATAATGTCCTTTAAAAGTATTTTAAGTGTGTGCATTTTAATTTTAATTGTGTGCATTTTAATTTTAATGCTTTTAACTAACTCTTCTTGATTAGTTGGAGATAGTGAATAGGTTTGAGATTGGATATTAGTGGCAATGGGAGGAGAGTTTTTATTAAGAATCAGGTTGATATCCTGCAACAGGTTCTGGGGGCTTACAATTGGAATTTTGCAGGGGGGTGAAGGGTTAGGCGTTGAGGCATGATTGTGGTTGGCCATTGAAATGGGGGGTTCACACAGAATAGATGGGCCAGGGTTGAGATTTGATATATTTAGAGGATCGACATATGGGTTAGGGGGAATAGGAATTGACATGTCCATAAGTGACATTGATTAATATGGCTTGGGACAGTGGCTTGCGTATTTGGTAAGAATTGATTATCTAATTTGATAAGAGATCTCAAGAACACCTTACTTGAGGGGGAATGGCTTTTAGTGTCACTGGTGATTTTGCCTTCTTCAAGGTCATGAATCACCTCATTCTTTTCAAGACAAAAACACTCGTTGGCCAAAAATTTAACCTTAGCATTTACATGATTCGTATTTGGGGCTTCGACAACTGGTTTTGAATCCTCATAGAAGGTTGCAGTAATGTCAGGATCTGTGAAGGAAATATTATATTTGATAGGACCATCAAGGAAAGTGGGGCATAAATTATATATTGAATGATTAGTTATAAGTCTAATGGGTTTCAACTCTTTGTCCTCAGGATATTCCACCATAATTTTAACATCATTTGATTGTATAAAATCAATTGTTAATCCTCTAAACCCACCCAACGCATCCCCAATTTGGGTTAAAATCTAGTTGTGTAACAATTCAATTGGAAAATTAGGGATATTGACCCATCTCTACATCGAGGTGAAGGAAACCTCCGATGTGTCAAAATTAGGCTCCCATGCAAAGAAAAGAATGGAAAACCCTTTACAAAATAAAGTTGGACCATTTAAAGTGAATCTATAAACAAAAGAATGGAAAACCCTTTACAAAATAAAGTTGGACCATTTAAAGTGAATCTATAAACTGCCGAGTCCTACTTTCAACATATAAAAATTTATTTGGGCCTCTGGTGCTACTTACCTGGACACCAAAAGTTGATTTAAACCAGAGAGATATATCATAATCAGATATGTGGCCGACCCCTCAGAATGAATAAAGCCCTTCCTCCTTACATCATTCCCACAGCTTATTAGAGCAACTATTACTGGATATAATATAATCGTGTTTGCACGCAGAGATAGTCGAGTCGGGATGTGCCCACGATCTTGGAGAAGGATCAATGTGGGTTGCTCTTTGATTGGCATTGTTTGCACGGCCCAACGACACAATATTGGGCAGATTTTTCCAATATTTGCAGAGCAAGGGCTTACCACATTCCTCTGTGTATGCCCTTCTTCTACATTATTCAATAGCAGAGCATCGAAGGGATTGTAGACTTTGATGGAGTATTTTGTACTTTCACAGTGCAATTTATTAGAGTATTGTTTGTCTGCGGGTTGCGAACGAATATTTGCATTATTCTACTTTATTTTTTTGGGATGTGCGAGCTATTTTTATTCAAGAGTTAAAGTTAAAAATACATAAACAGTAAATTATTTAGATCTATATAATCTCTAGAAAATTATAATCATCTTGCTTATCCATGTATTAAGTTATTTATTTCAATAAATTTCTCAAATGATTGTTTTCCTTTAAAACTAGAAATAATAAGTAGATTGAAATATTTTGTTCAAGGTGTTCATATAACATGATCAATTTAAATTGATTTATCATACAAGTCGTTTATATAAAATTCATTTAAATATAAATTGAATGATTTTGCTCGAATAATAATGTTTGCATGTAGCCTAAGACAATATGCATCGCAAGTGTAACCACATGAATCACATTCATTGTTTATGTTGTCTTGCACCATAGTTAGTGATGGACATGTTGGTATAAAATACTTTATAAGAAACCTTTCTTAATTAATAATTAGTTTGAAATGCAAGAATTAATAATAGTATAAAGAAAGTATCCAGCTTAACTATTGTTCTCTTTTTACAACATTAGCGACTATTTATTTCAATGGAATTTCTAAATGAAAAAAAAGGTGCACCCAATATCCAATATTTTAATAAATGTGTTTCACAAATAGAGGACCTTCTAAGACTATGATAAATATGGATTCCATTCCTTTTACATAAAATCATCAAAGAGCCTATTTGAGATAAGATAATAACCAAAGAAATTAGTAGATGTGACATCACAAGCTTGGAGATATGATTTGGAAAATATTACAAATCTAGATAGTTCTTTGTATATAAGAATGTAGATAATTTGAGGAATAAAATCTCACTCCTTTATTGTATTTTAATTTTTGTTTCTATACATAAATAAATCAATAATTGTGGTTGTCATATAAATAGGTAAAACTACACACCATTTTTACATCTTTACATATTTTCCAAACATTACATATTTCATCTTAGCTTATTATGACATAAGTGCACTTGCTCCAAAACTTAGTATCTCCAAAATGGGAGGTATTTTCTCAAAAAGCGTATTAGGATCAAGTGAAAGATGCCTTAGTTGTGGAAGATCATCAAGACTATCTGGAAATCACCTTGAAAATGTGTTCTCGCTTAATTGAAGACTTTTTTGCAAATCCAAACTTTTTGAAATCACTATAAAAAAAAATCTTCAAATATAATATTTCAAGATGTGGAAGTTGACCAAGTCAGGATGGAATAGCTCTAATGACATTGATCTTGATCATCATATAAATTTAAGAATACCACTCAATCGGTTACTAGATAATTTAAGTTGTCGAAGTTGAGTACAGTTAAAAAGGGAGCTTGGGATTTCTCCAATGAGTTGGTTTTTCTGTAAATTCAATACTTGTAGCTTTGATAGTTTTCCAAACTCATATGGAATCATTCCTGTCAAGCTATTATTTTCAAGTAAAAGTATTTCGAGTTGAGTCAACATACCCAATTCAATAGGAATATTACCATGGAGTTTGTTGTATGACAACTTCAAGTCAGTTAAACAAGAGAGGTTTCCTAGGGAGGGTGGGATTGTGCCTATGAGGTTGTTTCCCCAAAGATAAAGTAATCTAAGTTGAGTAAGCATACTCAATTCAATAGGGATACCACCATGGAGTATGTTTTGGGACAATGTCAAGTAGGTTAAAGAAGAAAGGTTTCCTAGGGAGGGTGGGATTCTGGCTGTCAATTGATTTGCTCCTAAATAAAGGATTTCTAATTGTGAAAGAAGGGCAAGGTGGGAAGGGATAGTGTTGCTCAAAAGGTTATAGGACAGTATGAGAACTTGCAAAGAATGACAAGATCCTAGAGTGGTGGGAATGGGGCCTTCCAATCGATTCTGAGACAACCTGAGTATTCTAAGGCGAGACAGCCTCCCCAGCTGAGGAGGAATATGGCCATGGAAGCTGTTATTCCTGAGAGCAAGTACTCTAAGAAAAGAGAGATTGCCAAGGAAAGGAGAGATTGGTCCGACTAAAGACATAGCAGTGAGATTCAAAGAAAGCACGCGCTGATGGCGAGAAGCGCAGAGAACACCAGTCCAGTTGCAAAAGGAGTGACGAGGAGACCAATCCAGCAAGGAATTGTAAGGGTCGAGGGAAACAGAATGCTTGAAAGCCAGCAAAGCTTCTTCATCAGAATAATAAGAAGGATGGGCAAAAGAGGACATTTGGGAAGAAGGCAGTGCAGAGATAAACAAGACTAGAAGGAGTGGGGAAACAACCAAAGCCAAAGACATCTTCATCTCTCTTCAACCCAGAAACAACTAATAAAGAGCTGATTATCCAAGTGTCTGTGAGTTGTGTCGGAAATGGTGTGGTTATTATATAGCTGCGAAGGCATGTACAGTGGTCAAAAGTCTCTCTCTTTTTGCAGGCCACTTGCTGGACAAAGTCTACGAGGTTAAAGGAAAAGAGGAGAAAATGGGAGCGAAAGTGGAAGGGAAGTCGATGTTTATATAATTTTTATCTTTCACTTCATTGGAGTTGGTGTAAGTCACTTACATAAGTTTTACTTTCTACGCATTCTTGACTAAAATGTCTCTTGTTTTTGCCAGACAAAGTCTATGGAGAGAACATCTTTCGCTTCATGCGCGTCAATTCTTAATCTCTACGTATATTTGAGGAGGCTGATAAAGTTTCTTGTTCCCACACGCAGAAGGCAAAACTTGGAAAATTAGTGTGGAATAGATAGATTCAAATTTAAAAATAAAATAAAAGTTGTGCAAAATTAGCCTGCTAACTACTGTTTCCCACGCACAATGTTATACAATAATTCAGATCGACAGGTAATTAGAATTTATGATTAGTAGTTTTAATTAGTTGATTATCCAAGTCTGTGTGTGTTGTGTCTGAAATACTGTGGTTATGAATTATAAAGTCAAGCGTCTTTTTCACTTTGCCGGCCATTTGCGAAACAAAGTTTACGCGGGTAAAGAAAAAGAGGAGAAAATGGAGAGGACATTTTGCGCTTCATGCGCGTCAACTGTTAATTTCTACGTATTGTTGACCAGGCTGAGAAAGTTTGTTGTTTTTGGGCATATGGACTGTTCTCACACGCAGAGGAGAAAATAAAAGTTGCGGAAAATTAGCCTGCTAACTGTTTTTTCCGCGCACAATGTTATGCAATAATTCAGATCACCAAGTAATTAGAATTTATGATTAGTAGTTTTAATTAGTTTTAAAATGGGTTGGGTAGCTTGTAAGCGTTAGGCATTTATAGACTTATTTAACATTGTTACAATTAAGTTATAATGTTAACATATTTTAAAAATATAAAGAGATTATGTATTTGTTTTTTTTTAAGAAATAATGAAAATAATAGGTAAATATATATTTTAGATTTAAAATTATAATTAAGTGTATATTTTTATTATAATTTATTTATGATTATTAATTAATAATTATATTATTTAAATATCTAATAGGTATATTAATGAGAGTAGTATTTTGTTATTTACTATATTTTTAATTTATTATTATGATTAGTGGTTAGATCTTGTTATTTGATTGCTATTAAATATAGTTAATGTGCAATATTGACATCAAACCTACAATGCCCTTGATTCTATAATTATGGGAGAAAAAATTATGTACTTTATTTTCTTTCTAATTTCCATTATATTGACTAAGACCTTATGGTCCTTAATGTTGACCAATGACATTCTCTTTATTTAGATCCTAATTATCATAACATCTAAAATCTATTCTAAGAAAATCTATACCAATTTGAATAATTTCTTATTTTAAAATGAGCTTATATATAGCTATAACTTTTTTTTCCCTACATAGTGATGTGCAAAGCAAGTAAACATGGATGTAGTAAAATATTATCTCCCTCCTTGCTATATAGCATATTTCTCATGTAACATATGTTATTCTAAAATAACATTTTGAACATGTCATCTATATCCTCTCTAGAGATTTAAAACTATGAGAGAAAAACCTAATATCATCTATTAAATAATTCAATGTCATTGACTATTTTAATTTTTTTATTTGTCTTTAGAATATTTCATTATATTATAAATGAATTAAAATATAAACTAAATAATAGAAAAAAATAAAAATAACATCTTCATGCCAGACAATGTGTACAAATTTTCTTTAATGATTTCTAAGACTTTTTTGTTTTGGCACTACCAAGCATGTACTTGGGTAGCAATAACTTCGATATTTATAAAAGGATAATTTGAAGAAGAAAAAATGACTAATCTTGCACATGTGTAAATGATATGAAATATAGATCATGCAGATTTTAAGGAAAGGATCAAATATATGGAAACTAGTGGCAATAATGATGTGGATATGTAGAAACTGGTGCAAATAGGATAGAGATAAAATATAGAAATGTTTAATTTTTAATGTATTTTATATTTGTAATTTTTATAATAAAAAAAAAATAAAAAATGTAGAAATATAATTTTTAATAAAATAAAAACTAAAATTAAGTTGTTGATATAATGTTGAAATCGGAGTTACATCCTCCATCAACTTTTATATAGTATTTTTAAATTTTTTTATTCAATTTTTTTTTGTGTATAGGTAACTTGAAACTTTAGTGGATGGATAAATCTTTTCACTATTTTTATAAATGTATATTTAAATATAAAATTCAAAATTTACATGTACCAAAATATATCTATTTCCATTCAATGTCACCTTTTGTCTTAACTATTCATCCAAAATAGAAATAAATCATATACTCTTGATATAGATTCTTTTTTCTCTCTAAAGATATATGTTCCCATAAAAAGTTGTTACATCCAAGTGTTGTGATCATACCAGCCTTGACATAGATTCTTTCCTCTACTACATCATATTTTTCCAAAAAAAAAAAATTACTATTTTTCCATGACAAGATAATGAACTGTATATTTTTGTGTTGGTGATTGCTTTTAATAGACATTAAATATAACATATAAAAACTAGTTAAAATATTAAAAAGAGATATTTTAGAAAAGTTCACTTATAGATCTACAAAAGGGTATTTTTATATTTTTAAATAAAAATAAATAAATGGAGTAGGAGTTGCTGAAATATCTCTTTTCTGAAATAATTTTAATTTTTTTGGTAATTAGACCCATAATTTTCTAAAATATGTATCCAATAGACACTTGCAATTAGAAACGTTGAGACACTTATTTAACTTACTTAGAATGCATCTCTAGCTAGACCATTTGTTTTACCAAAATTATTTTTTAGTTAGTACTTAAATTTAGTTGTGTTGATAAGTTGGCCTAAAGTGTGACACATTTGTAATTTTACCCAATTGTCTTTTACCATCCCATTCTAGGAGGGCACAGGTATAGAAAATATTTATTAAATATTTATGTCCACACGTCACCTTTACTACTATTAGTAAAACTTATTACCCCTTATGAATGAATTGCAAAAATTGATAAAAATAAATATAAAAATTGTAATAAACCCTAAATACCTAGGGATACTTTACAAGAATGTTGGAAGATCATGTAAATACAATAAGATTTGCAAGGTAGATGACACCTTAATCCTAACATTCTCTCGTGTAAATACACCCATAGAAAATGCAAACAATGGAAAAACATCCCTAAGCCAATCATGTACAACATGAATCTTCACCATGCTCTCATGCTCAACCAAAGATTTAAAATTACAAAAATTGGCCATGATAACCAAAATAAAGGAAAACATTCTCGCATCCTCTAACATGTCACCTATCATAGAAAACTGAACATGCCAAGGTGAATCATACCATCCATTACTAAAAACTACACCAATACTTACATGAACATAAACATCAAATTTTACTGGCAACAAAAACTCTGATTAGCTGCCTTACTCATACTAATATGGAGTAGAAACAATAATAAGTTGCTAACTCATCTAATCTAACCATATTTCAAGACAGTGTAAACCACCATAAATAGAAATTTATGCCATCAACATATCAATCCAAAAGTGGAATCAAGTATCTATACATATATAACTTCCTATCTCAAATGCAACATACCAATGCACAAATGATCACACACAAAGCCAACTAAAAAAGTCTACATTAACACTAAATCAATATTGTGGATATATATAGTCCACATATGAGTCATCCATGCTTTAAGAAAGTGGGTAGCTAATAAAAAAAGTGTATAACTTATATATCCTAATTCAATATAATATGCAAACTCATCATCGCATAGTAATTAATAAACCAAGATATCCAAGATGATAACTGATGTGTATATATCTAGAAACTCCTAGTACATGAGTAGTGTTTAATCTAAAAAATAGATCAAGGAATACCAAGTGTAGCTATATTAAGTTTCACATAGAGGATGTGGCTTACTCCTCTTATGACTATTATTAAGGAAACATGCAGTGCTATGCAAATTCTACAAATGAAAATGTTTCAAAGCATATCTCACCAATATTCTCCATATCTCTCCCAAGTTATTCACTTTGAAAAAAAAGTAAGAGATCAAATAACTTCCATGTTGTCTTAAAATAAGAGTGAACAAGAAATGATTAGAAATATAGTGATCACCATGGCTCCAACCAAAACTCAAATATGATAGTTCATGTCAATACAAAAACGTCTAGGAAGAAGAACAAGCTTAAAGAGAGAACTTGCATATCAAACCTTATCCTTGTTCCATATTAACATGTAATTAGATGTATAAAGTAATATATCATTCACCTTTCTCAAATTAGAAGGATAAAAATATTTACCATTCAAAATATGATGAAAAGAAGTCAGTTTGATAGATTTTTAACCTCTTATATCGAAAGTAGATCTAGCAAACCAATCATTCCCACAATAAAGGGAATATGTTGAAAGTGACATACCATTTTTTATATCTCTTAAATAAGTTTTATATCTAGATCCATATCTTAAGACCAAAAGAAAATAGAACAAATTAAATCTATAAAACTATGCATTTTCTTCTTAATAAGTCTTGAAAACGTCTATATTCAAGACTAACTTATGTTAGAGTAATAGTCTATCGGGTTATTAATTAAATCATTATGATCTAATTACTAACTCATCTATTCACTCTAGTTGCTTAAGCTAACCTTAGGTTTTCCCTTTTAGGGTTTCGTGATTCCTTTTATAAGGATTCACCTCTTAGTTTTC
>MU217358.1:486335-497860 GCA_018584345.1 Thuja plicata | reverse complement strand
TGCATACGATGTCTCTGGCTTTTTGGCCTCCATAGCTTCTTCTCTCTTCTTCTGTCTTTGCTTCTTCTCTGTGACAGTCTTGCATGCAGGTGTTCTTGGGTGGATTTGTTTTCCTCAAATCTAACAACTTATACGGAAAGACTCTTAGAAAAATGTGTCCCAACCTCACATTTATATATGATTATTATTTTTAATATGTTTTTGTTTGAGATCAAAATTTCCCTATTCTTTGTGCAGAGGTTCAAATGGGCTAAACAAGCATGCCGATAAATTTTTGTTTCACGATCATGTCCAATTTTCAAGATATGAAAGTTTTCATTTTTGGAAGTTGTTGAAAAATTTTACAAATTCAATTTTGATAAATTTAGAGGCTCCAAAATGGCCTAAAAATGTGTGTAACTAGTGTATGGTTTATTAGGTGATAGAACACATTGCAAGCTTTCTAGCATTTCAAATGGTTTGTCAATCGAACACCCAATTTGAAAGTTATAGCCTCTAGAAATTTGGTCTCCTAAAAAAGGAAATGTAAAATTATATTGAACATGTAAATGAGTTGTTAAAGGGATTTATAGATGTTAGCATGTGTTTTGATACATCATAAGACATTTTTTATTGGAGCTAAAGATGAGAACCGCTTTATAAGCATTTTTTAGCCAGCAGTTTTGTAATATAGTTTGACAGTTTGTGTATCTCCTATATGTTAGGTACATGAGATGGATGGTGTGTGTAATAGTATTTTACCTATTCTATCAAGTTTCTATAACTGTTGAAAAGATCTAATAAATTTTTTACATTACCCACTCGTCAAGGTTAGTTTAGGAAGATGTTTTGCTACTTAACTTCCTAAAAAGTGGTATTAGAGCCTAATCACATTCGGTTTTAGTTGTGGGTTGTTGGGTTTTTTTGTCTAATCTATATTTGATTGGGATCTTGTGTAAAAGATACTTTGTGATCTTATTGTAGGATTTTTTAGATAACTTGTTCATAAGGGAGAATAAATGTGGAGAAATCATTTTGAAATGTAGAAGTATTCAAAATATAAGGAAAGAAAGATGTATTCGAAATGTATTTTTGTATTTGATTTTTGCATGGAGAAGAAATAGGAAAACTTGATTTTCCCTCTAAAACTTTATTTTGGCAGGAATCTAAATTTTTAGAAATAATTTTCCTAAACTGGTGGAGCAAATTCTAGCCCTAGCAATTTTTTTTCCTCAAATATGTAGCTAAATTGTAGGGGGTCCTATTTTCTAGGAGAAGATTCCAAATGATCCTGTAGCAATTTTTGTTCTTCTTCATGGGAGTTCTTCTTTGAAAATAGAGCTTAAGCCCCTCCTGCATGGTACCTCACCCTTAGTCTCTACCTTAGATAAGATGGGGACTAATAAATAAAAATTTCAACTGCGAGATAGAATAAGAGCCTAAGGTTGGGGTCCCACGGAGGGGGGCTTCCTTAAAAGTAGAGTTGAGGCTGCTGAGATTTTATAGTAATATTTAAAGATTAGCGGTCCCATGAATTTTGTAATTCATTTCAGCTTAAAAATTCAAGCCCCTAAATTTAAGGAAGAAGATTTCATAATGATTAAAAATGAGTCAAAAAAATATTTTTTCCCTAAATTTTTTTTGACTTCAATCTCCCTTTAAAATTTTTAAATTAGAATTTTAAAAAGAGGAGCTCCTATTTTTTAGAAAAAGATTCTAAATATTCCTATAGCCAAAACATAAAATGTTCATAAGACCTCCCTTTCTTTAAAAATAGAGTTCGAATCCCCTCCATAGAACTCCTACCTAACCCCATGTCCACATGCAGCTACTTAAGTGCAATTTGTGCTTAATCTTAAGCAGGTGCAGTGTCCCCATGCCATTTTTAAATCAGAGGAAAAGGATAATTTGGAATCCATTCCTACTTTAGTGGAGCAGCCACCGCTTGACAAAAATGACCATGGCTCCACAAATCCTTTTCCCTCTTTTTTATATCTCCTATTTTTTCTCAAAAAACTTATCTACAAAATTTATTATTAAGATTTTATTTAAACATTATATATTTTATGTCTCCTAAAAAAATAAGCAGAAAAATTCATTTACCATGGGGCCACTAGCTCCACAATTTGCTGCTAAAAATGTTGAGCAGCAGCTGCTAGCTAAAATAAGCTTAGCAGCCACATGGAAACCTGCCCTAAGAAAGCACAAAAATAGAAGAAAAGCATAAGCATGTGCATGAGATGTGCACGACGTCATATAATAAATGGGTTGGGCAAGCTTTAAACAGAACCGCATATGCAATATGTAAGACACATATTTAGCAATTTCTAAAATATGAGATATACACCTTATAATCTGGCAGTCCTTTATTGCTTCAAGCCGTTCAGTCAACATGCATGCAGAACATAATATTCCTAATAGAAGTGAATAGAATTGTTAATCTATGACATTTATGCACATACATATAGGTTTCTTAAAATAAACAACACTTTTATGACAAAAGTGAGACATACTGTTACATCTCCTTCATCACTAAGCCTGCGCGGCCAATTCTAAAACAGAGGAATTTGTAGCAGTTCATTTTATTTCTCTACAATCTTGGTTTCCTCATCTTCTCTTGCCTCCATTTGTATCATCCCAAGAAGCTATCGACACAAAAAAAAATGCCTCCCAATAAAAGTGAGCGTGACCACTAAAACAAGGGTTGTTATCCCCACTATGACTAAGTAGAATGCCTAAACTTGTAGACTTCGGCGCGGAAGTCCTTCTCGACCTCCTCTCTTCCAAAACTTGCATGCATTCTTCTCCCTTGAATGGTGAGTAATGCACATCCAAAAATAGCTCTACAAACTGTCTATCTCTTGGCATTAACTTTGGCTCGTTATTTTATTTTTTCTTTAAGGCTACAAACAGGGGACCTCATCTCCATTCAATAAAGTTGAGGCCCAAACACATGACCATATTGGACCAGTGAAGACACAAGCTCACGGTCACAATGGTCTAGCGAAGGTTTGAACCTTGGTGGGGACAACAATAACACCACCACTTAACCAACACGCTAAGTAGTGAACCTCTGGCTCATTGTTTCATTAACCAACTAATCATCATGCTAATTTTTTGTTTCCAGTTCAACATTTTGAGTAATAATATTTGCTTGTCTTTAAGTAGTAATAATTATAAACATATTCATTTATAAATTCAAAAATATTTAGATCATAAACACAATTATAATATTAATAATTATCTAGAATTAATCTTTTGAGAAATTTTTCAAAAGAAAATAAGAAAAGGAGTTGTAGGGTTATGATAACAAAAGTTATAGAAACTTAACATAAATAACATGTATATAGTTCAATATAGTGATTTATGCAGGGAAAACTCTTTTGACAAAAAAATACCACACTCCAAAAGTCACCCAATATATTATTCAAAAATCAACAAAAAACTATAATATACTTAAAAATCAAACTTCCCACAAGTGTACCACCAACGAAGATCTAGAATCAATAACTATTAGACTCTTAGATACATCATAATGCACATTTGTAATACAATATTGTATAGGATTTCCTTCTAAGGAAATAAAACAAATAAAATATCCACCATTAGAACTGTGACCTAATGATAAATAGTCAACATTTTCAATGATAAGTTATACATAAAATGTGTATTTTGGGGGCATTTCCCCTGTATACCAGGGAAAAAGGTCCTCGTACCCCCTGCAAGTGAGGTTATCCTGTTGGAACTTGAGCACAATAGGGGTACCTCCACACTCATTTATCAATAATAACCTATTACTATTGCAAGGTTAAGACATCATTTTACTAACATTGCACTTGTTGGTTAGTGACGAGATTGATAGGTGAATTGGTTTGTGAAAAGTTAGAATGTGAAGGTAGATTTAAATTAATGGTAGGCAGCAAGGCATCATCCTAGGTGAGAGGTGGAGAGGATTGGTTAATTGTATGGTGGATATCTTGAGAAATAAAAGGTCGAGTAGAGGAGGGTCCAATATAAGTATATTGATTGATAGGACTAATTCCAAGACTAACATGAATGACATTACCATTTTATATATAGTTGTAAAAACAATAAAATGATTGTAGGAATAGAAGGTACCATCATGGGTAACAATGTCTATGTCACTTTTCAGTCTTGAGGAGCTATATATTATCCAAGCACACATAGAATATTCACACCATGTGAGTCATCATACATCAGTATCCTTAAACTCTTGATAAGATTTATAGTATATCTAGTTGAGCATTATCTACTCACAAATTGTTGAAAGCCTTCCAATTTCTTGTCTAGCTTCTTCAATTGTTCATTAGATAGTTGAATTGCATGGTCATCCACATCATGAGAATCATGAGGTGAATCAGTTTAGATCTAGTAGGAAAGGTGGATGTTGGATTAAAGGATAATTTATCTCCTAAGTTTATTAGTGGGAATAAGTCAACATGCAACTCATGCTCAACACCAATACAAGTAAAAGCATGAGAAGCCATGAGTTAGTATCTTCTTCTTAAAAGAATCTAACATTCAGAATAATGGATCAAAAAACTCATAAATAATTATAAGCTTTAAAGCATACGCATGGTCCTAGAAAGTAACAAAAGAAGAGGAAATGAGAAGGAAAGAGTTTTGTTTGTATTTTTAGGATTTTAATTTATCATACAATATGAGCTAATAATGATGTAATTAACTAACTATTAAGTGAACGTACATAACCAATAAAATTAAAATATAACTAAAATTAAATTAGAAGTATATGCAAACATAAGACAAGTCATCTTTTCCAAAATGAAATATTAGGGATCCTAAACCAGTCAATGCAAACTAAAAATCCCAATCTCTTTCATAACATTGGAATGCAAATAGGCCTAGCTATAGTCCTAAAAGGAGATCTAGGAACTTTGGTTTTGTTCCTTTGTTGCAAAAGAAATGAGATAGTGAAGTGTGTGTAGATGAACTAAGTTAGTGATGCTAATAAAAGATTGAAAATAATAGAAATTAGCAAATATAAAATGAAATACTAAAACAGTAAGGTAGATTTGGAACAAAGACACAAAGAGAAACTTGGATCTGAAATCTAGAGCAAAGTTGCTAAATAAAGGTGTTTAGCACCCTAGTCTAAAGGTGTTTGAGGCTTCAAAAGATAATCAAAAATGCAATCAAGAGGTTCTTTATTTCTTTATCCTAGAAATCTAGTTCAATAAAGTAGGATAGGGGCATTGGGCACCCTAGTCTGGTGTTTTTTGTCTATTCAAAGTCTATCACAATCTAACACTAATGACTTTGCATTTTTGTAACTTTTCCACTATCAGATTTGCACTTGCATACATCAAAAAATAGAAAAAGGTGTTGTTTCATCTAGGGGCTTGACTAGGTTAAACATCAAGTTAGTTTTTCCACTTCCATAATGGCTAATGATGAGATTCAAGTGCATACACTTACAATTCAAAAAAAGGTTAAAGAAGTAATGATATGATGAATTGGCAATATATCACCTCAAGTATGAAACCCTTTCGTAGAATCTCGCACAAAGTTTGGTGTGATGAAGTGAAATCTTGTAACATGTTAGCACGCATACTTTCAACATGAATAAACACAATTTAATTGATCATGATTGATGCAATAGACTTGTATACTTGAATGCTTTGATCCTTGAATTTAGATCTATGTCTGATTTCATTAATTGAGTGTTAAGATGCTTATTTGAACTTGCCAAACTTTGAAATGGTAAAGGGAGTTGTATTTATATGCAACTTACACCTCTTTAAATAATTTTTTTGGAGAAGCCTCACAAAGCAAGGTAAATTCTTACTATTTGCAAAGTCAAATTTCATTCTTCAAAAGTTGAGCACTTTTTGCTTAGATAGGGGCACTCACCACCTAGTCCTGGAAAAAACAAGCCACAAAAAGAAGGTTGGGAATAGGGGAGTGAACCAAGTTTATGAAAATAGTTGTGAAACTATGCACAGTAAAGCATAACTTAGGAACATTTGTCAAAATGGGCCCAAACCTAGTGTGAAATTGTTAGGCTCAACAATTTATAACACTATAGATACAAGTATATGAGAATATATGCATGTATATATGTATGTATATTATTTTACTTTATTTTAAGGGTAAGTACTACCATTATGGGGGTTGCTCCCATTTATTGAAATTGGAAAACAAATTACATTGCATAGTTGTCATGGGATGTAAATGCTAGACATATCCAATGACCAGCCCACCATACAAACACTGTGAAACTCGATGCGGCAATCTAAATAAAGCCACCATTGTCTTCCATGAGAATAGCTTGAAAATTAACAAACCGTGAAGGATCAATGTAGATATTTTTCCTATTATACGTGAGGAGATCGTGAATATAAATGATCTAATGATAACCAAATTCTTTTCACGGTTCTGTCTAACTTCTAGTTATCGCTAGCCTTTTCGGTAGTACGGTTGACACAGATCATCGAATCACATTCAATCTCGATATCGCGTTGATTCCTCTTCACACATTCTTCCGGTCTAGTTGCCAATGCAGTGAACTCTGTTTCATTGTTGGTTGAATTCCATGTTTAAAACTCGGTAGCCTAACTTAACCGAATATTTGCCAGACTCCTCAATTAGGTTCATTTTCAGTCTCCTGTCATTCAAATGAGCCAAAAATAGATCCTTATGTTCGAGATCTCCAGTTATCTCCTCTAAATTATTCAACCATGCTCATCCAGAGAAACATAATCTGCCACCTTATTGAGTATGGTAGTAGTCAACCTCTATTTGATTTCCTCATACTCTGCCCAATCCTCAAGTGGGGCGTGCCCATCCCAAGAATCTATCCAGAAGTCCGCCAACCTACTATTATTGATGCTCCACTAGATGTGATCTGTAATAACAAGTTTTCAATCACAAATAAAATTCCAAGTAGTCGAACCCGAAGGGAGATTAGCAATAGTAATGATATGTTTATGATTACTGGCGTCCAAGTATTTGTTTTACATAATCTTGCATCATTGTTTCTCAGGAGAGGAGAACATCTTCCAAACAAGTTTCACGCCCAATGCAAGATTGAACATTTGAATATATACACACACGTATATATATATATACATACTCACATTTAAAAAAAAGATTAAAAAAAATTTTTTAAAATAAAATTAATAAAAATAAATAAATTTGAATCCATAAATAGCTTATTCTTGAATAAGAAATGCATTCCACCTTTTTTTTAGAATTAACTAATGCAAGCATTGGCCCCAAAATGGGGATTAGTTTTCTAATTCGAGAATTCGAAAAATGCCACAAACAAAGAATTAAATTATTCTAGCATTAACTAATGCTTATTCCAGGTTAATGCCTGGCACCAAACGGGCCCTAATGGCATAGGCTAAGCTCCATACAAAACGTACCAAAGATTAAAAAAAATGACAAACTTTTTTCTTTTCAAATTCGCGAAAATACTGTGTTTTTTTTTACAAATTTAAAGAAGAGGGAAAAAATGGTGAAGACGTATGTCATTTTTCCAATAAGCAGTTGTTGCTTATTTTTAGCCCCCGCCCCTTCTTTTTTCAAAGCTTATTTTGAGATTTTAAGTAGCTGTTTCTCCATCATAATAGCAAAAGATTCAAATTTATCATTTCCTCCTAATTTAAAAGTTCCATGGGAACACTCTACCTGTTTAAATTTAAGCAGAAATTTTCCATAAGCAACCGCATGGGGACATGGGGTAAATTTATTGAGACTTCCTCGTAGATGAACCATGCCCTAGCTAAGATTTGTCATTCACCCATCCTGCTCCTAATTCGCTCATGTACGCTATCTTTCTCTCCATCATATATGTATATATGCACGTGTGTGTGTGTGTGTGTGTGTGTGTGTGTGTGTGTAAAATTATGCCTATGTATACATTTACATATGAATAACAATATTTATATTTGATTAATACTCTTGAGTCTTGTGATTAAATTGCATTAGATTGTTTATTTGATTTAAACAAGAGAGGATCACTTGGTCATCAAATCTATAAGATGAATTGTAAACAAGGATAAAAAAAATATGTAAGAACACACCCACAAACATGTGTGTATATGTATGTATTCGTTAATCAAAAGGTTATCTTAAGGATTCATATTTCCACAAATTTGTTTTAAAAATGTAAATTTTAGACATTATATCACGTGAAACAAACTTGTAGATATCCAAGTTTGAGAAAAAGATGTGTGAGCATAATGACCATGTAAGATTGCATAAATTTTATATTTCTTTGTCCAAGGTGATGCAAAATCATTATTTGCATTACTGATTCATTGTGTCTGAATCTACAAATTAATTACATGTATCATGCATAGGTAGATGGTATCTAGAAGTTGTATGATAGATTATTTACATTAGTACACAACGCTATTTCTTAGATGGCTTGACGAACTTGGATTTTTTCGTAGATCTACTACTCTTATGAAGGGCAAGGCCGCTTCCAATAGGAAGGTATGTGGCAGATGGATAGTATGTGGTTCAAGAAATGCACTCAAATGAGGTTCTCCCTCTTATAGTTGAACATCAAAGACTTGGATTCTCATAGACTAAAAATTGATTCCACTTGTTATTATAATGTATTTATTGTCCATTCAAGAAGACATATATAACTGGACTTATGTATTATGTGGGTGTATTATTAAAATTTCATATGGATATTATATTTTCTTCTTATGTGAAAATAGTGTGAAAATTGATCAAATTAAATTATCTATCTATTCTCATAGTCACTATCAAAGGTCATAATGAGTATTTCCATTCTATCATTCAAAATGAAAATTGTGCAATATATTTATTTAGACATTAAATACACAAACAAGAAATTATATATATATGGTATTTTGAATGACACAAATCAATTGGGTTCATTAGAAAATTAATTTCAAAATAAATGTCAATTTACATAATTTTTTTTGTAAAATATATAGTTTACATATGTAATTGCTTTATTTAATATAATAAAAGGTTTTTAAAGAAATAAATTTTATACTAAATACTATTTCACTTGAATTTTTATATCATATTACATGCTTAAATACTTCTTATGTAATTTTTATTTCATTAAGGAGTAGGGCATTGACAACCATGTAATCCATACGGTAGCTTTGCTCAACCAATTACAATAAATGTTGATCCATCCAAAACTAGGGCATATTCATCACCATTTTCTATCACTTATTAATGATATCACCACTCCTACAATACACCATGTATATCATTTAAAATTAATAATAACATTTACATAAGAAAATAAATAGTTTATATGGAAACAAGGGTGGTATTTTTCTTACCATTGTCTTCTTTGTCGGCTCCTATTCGACCTACAAAGAATGTTTCAAATCAAACTTTCCCTTCATCATAATAGTTATTGGTTGTCTTCTCCTTTAAAATAATATATAAATAAATTTCACATGAGATAAATATTAACCCATATCCATTAAAATATACATACAATTTTAATCTAAAAAATAGTTAAGAGTTGAGTTGAAAGATGAGAATTTAGAACTTTAGTATGAGAAAAAACATTTCATTTGGAGTTTTCACATTAAGATCAAATCAAATATACACCAAATTAACCATTTAACTAACTCCTATGAGTTGATTTAGCCCATGTTATGTTAATTTGTGATTTGTTTTATAATATTCAAACACATTCACTCTTTCATTTTGATATTACCTAGGAATCTTTAGAACATTTCCATGAGAGCACCACAACATAATTATTTATCAAAAAAATTATTTTCATTTAGGCCCTTTTTTTCTTTCTTGTTTTCCACAATTATTTTTGTAAGCTTATCAATTAGTCCAACTAGAGGTCTAACTAGGGAGATCATGACCTAATGATTCAACAAAATCCTTAAAGGTAATAGGCATGATTTTTCCATAGTCCATCAGTGTAAATATAAAGCATTTTTGGATTAAATTGTGTGTAACATTGCATCGATCTTAAAGTTGGTGATTTATTATTAGGAAGACCTTACGGTGATAAAAAAAATATTGATACCACAAAAATTCTATGCTCTTCTTCAAAGGTGATTCTTAACATCGCCTATCCTTACTAAAATTTAGATATCATAAGATCAAGGTGAATGGTTTTCAAAAATGATTTTTTTTTGTCTTATTGGTTCCCACAATACAAGTTTAGATCCACATGCTAGTTCACTCGTATATCTAAACCAAAAAAGATAACCAATATTCAAATTTTGTAATAGTCATTGATCAAGCCTTAAATTTCTAATACCTTTATAAATCAACTTCTAATATCTTCTACTTGATATATTTTCATTGTCAAATTTTGAGTTAAATATTACATGTAATTTGATTATATAATCAACATTTATATTCTAATCTAATTTCAAGTATTTCCACTATAATTCTAAACTTTAGGGATGACATCCCTTTTAAACTTATATTTTATTAACGTTTTATAGTTCTGAGTATATCCTTTTTTAAGAGGATTGTTATCATTTTATCTCATTTTCTTTTCAAACACAAGCATAAATTGTGTTAGACCCCTTAAGACCTCTTAGGACCCCTTAAGACCTCTTAGAACACATTAATGTATCCTAGGACCCCTTAAGACCTCTTAGGACCCCTTACCACATGCTAATGTATGGTAAGGGATCCTAAGGGGTCTTAAGGGATCTTAAGGGGTCCTAGGACACATTAATGTGTTCTAGGACTCCTTATGACCCATTAGGAGCCCATACCATACACTAATGTATGTTAAGGTGTCTTAAGTTGTCCTAGGACCCCTTAGGAAACTTTAGGACCCATAATGTGTATGGTAAGGGCTCATAAGGGGTCCTAGGACACATTAATGTGTCGTAGGACCCCTTATGACCCTTTAGGACTGTTCTCGCTACATATTGGGAGTCCTAAGGGTTGTTAATGGATTCTACAACACATTAATATGTATTAGGACCCCTTAAGACCCCTTTGGACACCTTAAAATACACTAATGTATGGTAAGGGGTCATAAGGGGTCTTAGGAGACATTAATGTGTCTTAGGACCCCTTAGGAACCCTTAGGACCCTTTAGGACCCCTTCTCTACATATTAGGGATTCTAAGGGTTGTTAAGGGGCCCTAGGACACATTAATGTGTCATAGGACCCTTAAGACCCCTTAGGAGACCTTACCATACACTAATGTATGGTAAGGGGTCCTAACGGGTCCTAAGAGGTCTTAATGTGCACTAGGACATAGTAATGTGTCCTAACCCCTTTAGGACCCCATACCATACAATAATGTATGGGAAGGGGTCCTAAGTGGTTGTAATGTGTCCTAGGACCCATTGTGACCCTTTAGGACCCCTAAAATGTATATTAAGGGGTCCTAAGGGGTACTAATTGATCACCCTTTATGACCCTTCTTTCTACATCTTAGGGGTCCTAAGGGTTGTTAATGGGTCATACAACACATTAATGTGTCTGAGGACCCCTTAAGACCCCTTAGGACCCCTTACCATACACTAATGCATGGTAATGGGTCATAAGTTGCCTTGAGGAGTCC
>MU217358.1:441604-473181 GCA_018584345.1 Thuja plicata | reverse complement strand
ATCGCAAAGTCGGGAGACATTTCTTTGACTGGCCATTTCTTCTCGCGATCACCCGACTGAGGCGGGTCCCATTCCTTTTAAAAGCTCATAACATGATATCAAGCGACAACCTGACTGAGAGGAAATCGCTAAGTCTCAATACACTGAGAGAATATTCCATTTTTTATCAAGACTACGCGACACAAGGTAAAAGCAAAGTCGGGAGATGTTTTAGCATATTCATTTCTGGTAAAGCGATTAAGCGACCTGACTTAAGGCACATGTCTTTAGTGACTTGAAAAAAGGTAACGATGAAATATAAAGACATGGCCAAGGGTTTCAAAATACATCATTTAACATTTGGTTGCTAGGGTTTATCAGGTTTTTGACAATTTTGGCAATGTATAGGCATAAAAACCTGAAAATTTGCACAATTGAAGCCAGACTGAACAAGAAGGGACTGAAATGGATAAGCCAGAACCAGAAAAAGGACAAGGAACCAGGAGAACCGCCAAATAAGAAATATTACCAACACCTTTTCCCTTATACTAGGCTTGTAGATATTTGGCTGAGGTATCTGGAAAGTTCAAGGACTTGGTAGGTCAGTCTGACTATATAGACAAGTTTTGAAGCTTGTCTGTTAGACTATCCACTTGGACTTTGATATCAGTGGATTCGTTCAACACATCATCCACTTGTTATTTGATCTTTGTGGATTCCTTTATGACTCTAGTCTCAACATGGAGAGACTGTTGACTGGTTGACTGGGTCATTGCTTCAATGCGATTAACAGTTTTAACAACTATATTGACTTCTAAACGCAGGACTTTAACATGCTATTCATGTGACTATTGGAAGGCTATTTGTTGTGCCCACCACCCTTTTGCATGTTGTGTAAACGCATGGAAGTCACTACGGAGTTGTCGGAGAAATAAAGTTATTTCATCCTGCCATTCTTTTGTGATACGGGCTTCTAGCTGTTGGATAAAGGCTAGGATTTTGTGCGCATTGGCTTGGGTACTAGCATAATGCTTATCTTGAGCAAAGGTCTGTAGAAGTTGCTGTGCTTAATGTCTTTGGTTAGCAACATATGCTTGCGGGTACAAAGATAGTTCCAGTTGAGCAACTTGCTTTGGGAAGAGACTTGGGTTTCTCCAACATGAAAGACATGTTGTGCCCAAAAATCTATTTGGTATTTACCAGTCAGATCAATTTGCATAAAATAATAGAATGAAGGTAGGACTCCTGGTGTAACAGATTTTCCTACAGGAGTAACAATTTCTATAGCTCCTTCATTCTGGTTGTCTGGCTCAGGGAAAGTTACAGTGCGACCAGACATCATTCTAGTTTTGCCGTTAGAAAAGACAAAACTATAGTTGTCACATTTTAACTTGCCATCTTCTAGTTTAGAGAAATGTATATGCGAACAAGAAGAGGTATCACCACTAGACTGAGCAGTGGATTTTGGAGGAGTAGACTGCAAAAATGGAAAACTAAATAAAGACTCCATACCTGGAGTAGGTTTAACAGACATAGAGGGTCTTTGGTCTGTATGTCTTTGGGAGAATAAGGGTCAAGATTGTATCACAGATGTATGAGCTGGATTTCTGGTAGACCGAGAGCGGGAAAGCTTTGGGTTTGCAAAGTTTAGTATTGCATGGCTATCAGTTTCTTGGATGTTAATACCTTGCAATTGTGAAGGCTTCTCAGGCTGAGCATCTTTGCTCCATAATTCAAGTGCCCATTCAGTTGGCATCTTGATATCTTTATGTCTAATGACATAAGGGGCTCATAACTCTGTGGTTGCACTAGTGGATTTCCAAATAGTAGACATGGCCTCTTCTGGACGCAAGGCTTTTTTTGAATTCAACATTAAAGGTAAAGATTTGTTGAATAATTTGTAGTGTGTTAGAAAGGTTAAAGTATGATCTAAAGATTTGTTTTTAAATTATGTGTTCTTGGTCTTAAACTCGTAGGTCAGAACATCATCTAGATTAGCATCTTTTAGACTGACAGAATAGTCTAGATCATAGTTTATGTAGATATGACCATTGGACATTGAGTCACAGGCTCCTCCAAGAAGGGCATGGGACGTCTTTGTAATCCTAGAATCTTTTAAAAGCATCAAGATGATTATGGGTAGACCTTTACGGTAATGACCTAGTATTCCAATCCTTACTTTTGATAAGTGCATATACTGGAAATTCTCAGGACTGGCCTTCTCTTGTCTCTTTAATTCTCCTATTTCTGTTTGGGTAAACAATTTTAGGTTTTGTTCAGTTCCATTGGTAACTGTATGCTGAAGTTCAACAACCTTACACCTACTAACACTTTTATAAGAAAATACTTCTTTTAAACCTTTAGGTATATCTCTATAAATATCTAAAGCTTTAATCTTCGGAACCTTAAAGCTTTGATCAGCAAATATAAAATCTAAATCATCTTCTAATATATTTGCATCAGAATCTCTAAGAGTAAAATCTTGTTCAGACTATGCAAAGAAATTTGAATAACTTGAACTTGCCTCTTCATTTCTGGCATCAGTATGATCACGCATTTCTGAGTCTTTGCTGCTTTGTCAGTTGTCTGCCATTGCTTATTATTCTCGATTCCAATGCTCTGATTCTTGCTCTAACTGAAAACTTTACTGCCTGTAATCTGCCATAAAATGCCTTCACACGGCTAAACACAGGACTTACTAATGAGGTCTTACAATGCTTTCTGCGATAGATTCAGGAGTCCATAAGAAGAGCTATACTGAGAGCTTTATAAGTTCATTGGACGGGTAGGACAAAGACAGAACAAATGGAAATATTTGAACACAAAATGCTTTTCATTAAAGGTTTTTCTTTGAAACAGATTTACAGCTGATACAAATATTCAGAATTGATATTGGCTCTGATACCATATTTTGACACAAGCTCTGAGAGCAGAATAGGTTCTACTTCCACTGCGTAAATTGGGTGCTTTATATATTAATAAGCCATACTACAAGGCAGACTATGCCAACTACTAGCAAGATACAACTACTGATAATGATTTGTTTTCTAACTGACTCAGGCATACCTATAGCAAGGTCTGATTTCTAATCATCCAAAGGATGAGAGCATACTCTCTACTTGCAGAGCTATTCTAGACTCTCTAAGACTCGAAGACTTACTCTACTCCAAATGACTTCCTTAAGTCAAAGCTCTTCATTATATATATTCAGAGGAGGAAGAGAGGGTCTCGATGCATGCTGCATGGCAACAATCAGTCGGACCGCTTATTGATGCGAGGTGCACTACCAAAAGTAGATGCCCACTATCACCTTTATGTCGGTCTGGGTGGACCCCAATATCTACGGAACAGCGTAGTGGCAGACAAATGAGTGGGGACATACAACTCGTGATGCATTCACTTTACATCCGAAAGTGACTACGGAGATATCCCTTTTTTATCCGGTGAAGAGAGAGAAACACGGGTCCTGTTAAGGAATTGGACAAACCCTTTTGAATGGTAGTTGAGTCTGCCCTCAGTTTTGTTCAACCAGACTTTAGTTACTGGAGTTTACATTTTAACCAAATGGTCAGGTAGATTACATTAAACTAGAGCCACAATAAGTCAAGTTCTTTTGAGAAAAATAATCAAAAACCTATTTGGATGGATTTTGGGGAAAAGAAAGGGATTAGTTTTACCCAAGGGATTTACCCAAAACTAATTTATCTTATCACATGATTTCTCAGTAAGAGAGAATAGATGATAGCTCCATCTACTAGGCATCACTGTCGATAAAGCCATCAATGCATCCCGAATAGTAGCAGTTCTCATGTGGTTCTTCTCTAGTACAAGGAGGATGAAAAGGATTGGGTTCTTTCCATATGATCTTCAGAGTTTTGGTTTTGCAAGGACCGTGAATTCCTTGGGATTGAGCCAGTGTATTTCCTAGATCTGATTTGTAGGTGGAAGTAGAGATCCATACCATGGCTTCGGTTTCCAGAAGATGTCGGAGTCGGGACCCTATGGTCCAATGTTGAAACATGGATGTATGTCCTCGTGGTCCATAATTCATGCATATGTTTCTATTGATGAGTGTATCTTCTGATGATCCGAAGGTAAGCCACCATAGAACACCATAGTAGCCTAAAAATTCCAGAGGAAAGGTGGTAGGATATGGACCTTGGAAGAGATCTCTGATAAGTTGAACTCCTCATTCTTGGTGTATTCATCTTTCTGGTCCTTGAATTGGTGGATTGAGAAATTTAATAGGTATTTGATATTGAATTGTTGGTGCACAGAGAAACTGTGCAATTTCATCATCCATTGGTTCATCAGTATTGTCTATCTAGAAAATGCTGCTAGGATCCCAGATGTTTGGAGCTGTTAGGATCATTTTTTCCTGTAACATGCGAAGTCTGTCAGAGAGATAATCATTAGCTAAATTGAAATTTCTTCTATCTCTCCATTCAAATGGATTGGTGTTGATGTCTGGACACCTTTCTTCCCACCAGTGTTCCTCATGGATATGGACAATTCTCACATGACCTGTAGCCTGTGGTGCTCCTTCTCTTGTTAGGAAATCTGCAAAGATATTTTTATCTCCAGGAATATGTTCAATGTCAAAATCAAAGGTGTTAAGAAATTGAGACCATCTGAGAAGGCCTCCTCTGATTACCTTATCTTTAGATTCTTTCTCAAAGTATCCTGTAAGATTTTGTAGATCACTTCTAATTAGAAATCTTTTATCAGCAATAAACATATAAAACTCTTTTAAAGAATTGATTACTGCTAAGATTTCCTTATGCATACTATGGTAATTGATTTCACTTCCTTTGAAGTTACCAGACGCATACCTTATGATTTCCTCTTTTCCTTGAATGTTCTTTTCTTTTAGAATGTCAGCCCAGGTATGTTCACTAGCATCTATTTCTATTACTTTTACACCAAGTCCAGGTACTATTACTTTTGCACCAGGTCCAGGTTGGTGCAGAGTAGGAAGCTGAGTACATTTCTACTTGATGCGTTCAATTGCTTGATTATGTTTTTCTAACCAAGCAGGAGGATTCTTTTGAAGTAACTGATTTGCAATCAGTCTGTCTTGTGCAATATTGGAATATAATCTTGCAATGTAATTGACTAGACCTAAGAACCTTTGAAGTTCTTTCATAGTGGTAACTGGGAGATTGGCAATTCGTTGGAGTATGTGAGGTTGTGCTTCCATTCTCCCCCCGGCTAAAAGATGAATGCCAATGTAACTAATGGAGTCTTGGGAAAAGTGTGATTTAGTGGGATGCACGACAAGACCATGGTGTTGATAGATTTGTAAGAACTGACGTAGGTGGTCAAGATGTGCAGAGGGACTTTGGCTAAATACAAGGATATCATCAATATAGGGAATGATGAATTTGGAGTATTGTCGAAAAATATTATCCATGTGTTGCTGGAATATAGATGGTGCCATCTTAATACCAAATGGAAGGACATTCCATTCATAGAGACTTTGAGGGACATAAAAGGTTGTCTTGAAATGGTCATCGGGATGGATGGTAACTTGCCAAAACCCTTTGGTTAAATCAAACTTGGAATAAACATGACTCCCTTGGATAGACTGCCAGATGCGATCTTTACTAGGTAGTGGATACTGGTTATCAAGAAAACAACTATTTAAAGGTTTATAGTTGACAACTAACCTTTTTTCGGATAACTCTTGGCCTTGCTTATCAAATTTGGGGACGTACATGGCATGACATGAGAACGTTGATGAGGAAGAGGATATAAATCCTTGGTCTAAGAATTCTTCAATTTCCCTTTTACAGATTTCTGTCTCCTATGGACTCATGATGAAGTAGTTAGCTTTAGATTTAGGAAGAGTTTCCTTACCATCAGGATTCTTTTGTAAAGGTAATCTATAGGTTACATTATGTTGTTTCTTTTTGACATCTTTTGTCATTACTGTTGAGCTGAATTGTTGTTTCAATAGTTCTAAATGAGAAGCCGAAGCTTCAACTTGTTTTGCAATCCAGGCCATATTCTTGGATTTGACTACCACTAGTTCTACTTTTCTAGTGTAGGCAATTTCATTCTACCACCGTGGTACCTTGTGATGATTCAGACTGATGGATTCTTTAGTGATGAGAATTGGTTCCCATTGTTGCATTGTTCTACTGCCAATGATACCATCATAACCATCAATCTCATAATGGACAAATGTTAGTTCATCTTGGTGTCCATCCTCAAATTCAATGGGTGCCTTGCACACCAGATTAGACATATGCTTTCCATTCCCAAAAGTAATTTCTGTTTTTCCTTTGATCCACTGATCGGGAGGAAAACAATGATATCTAGCTATATTTAGATTAGCATTAGTATCCCATAGAAAGGCTAGGGGATAAGAAGTTGTACCTCTAAAATGTACATGAAGTTCCAAACCTGGGAAAGATGTCTTAATAGGCTGCTTTGTGACTCTGTAGTATTGGCTGTGTTGTACAAACTTTTCTTCATCTTCTTGCTCATGGACTTCTATCTTTTCTTTTTGTGGTTGTTCTCCAGTGTCTGGATCAAATCCTTCTGCTACCAAAGTTGTATGCATAAATGGGCTGTATGATTTTTCATGATAGAATAAATCATCAATGGTAGGAGTAATTTGAAGTGTTCTCTCTGCTAGATTCATCTTGGAAGAGAATTGTTCCAATTCTTTTCCCTTTTCTAATTATTCTTGAAGATTTTCGTTTTCTTGTTCAGAGAGTTCTTCAAGTTCTTTTTTGGCTTGGTCGACAGCTTTTTTGAGAAATTCCTTGTATTTTTGTGGCCAAATTCTTCTAGACATGTTTCCTGGTGCAGGGGCTTCTACCATAGTCTTTTGGCCAATAAGATTGTATGTGTGAAACAGACTAGGGCGAGTAGAAATTAAAGGTGGTAGGTAAGAACCTGGACCATGACGACCTCCAAAGGTAGGAGACCTTTCCTTTTTCCATGGTGGAATCTTATATCCATGGTCTAGGCTATGATTACTGGTTGATTGACTAGCTAATAGTTCTTTTTTTTGGGCTTCCAGATTGACCAATCTGAGCCTGTTTCTTTGCCAGGTTTTGGGACCCATATTCATTGCTTTGTATTTTCTTTCAAGCTCACTAATTTCTGCTATGATCTTTTCTAGGATTTGTGAATCAGGAGTTCCTCTCATCATTCTACAGTAGAATGATACTTCAAAGTCATTATCCAAATCTAGATGTTCTTTAGAATCAATAAATTGTTCTGGTTCAGATTGACTTGACTCAACACTGTAATTAGTATCTTCTTCATCAGAAAGAATGATGTCCTCAAAGTCAAAGGGGTAGTCATTAACAAACAGAAATTCTTCTGGATCCTCTAATCCAGAATATTTCAACATTCTTGCCTTACCTTTGAATTTGGCTTTGTTCTTGTTAGGACACTTATTAGCAAAATGGTCACCCTTACAGATGTAACAGGTGGGTTTCTATTTTCTTTTTCCCTTGAATCTATTCTTCTTGCGAAAATAGCCTTTTCACTGACCGTATTTTTTCCTTGAGAACTTTCCTATTCTATTTGAGCACTCAGTACATTCTTTGTCTCATTGCTTGTGCCTGTGGAAATTTTTACCACATCCATATAGTAGTGTCAAATATTTGCATATAGTAGGAGAGATAAGAGGCTTGACTCTTTTCAATTCCCTTCTTTTATTGACCTCAAGAGAGACTGATTCATTAATTTCTTTCAAGAATTGAATTAACTATGGGAAGGTGAGTTCCTTGAGAGTCATGTTCTCATCTACAAGATTCTCTAATACCCTCTTATGGTAATAGTCTCCTAGGCCTTCAAAACTTTTCAAGAAAGTGGAGTACATGAACTCCTGGTTCTGTTCATGTCTAGACTGATAGAAGATGATGAATTATTTGGCACAGCATTCATCAAATTTGGATAGGTCACAACATTTGTTATTAACAAATCTTATGTAGGCTGTACTCTCAAGAGCATCATTTTTACCTACAAGCATTCTTATAAGTTGTGCACAAACCTGATCTATACCATTATTTATTAGATCAGTTCTATAAGTAATATCAAGACGATCCCAAACTCTTTTGGCTATCCCTATGAATGAATTGAGAGCTTTCCAGATTAGATCTTGTTCTGATACACCAGTATTTGTGGCCATGTAGTTAATTACCCATGCTCTAATGGCATCTATGTTTCTGAGATTCTCAGTAGTGTCATAGGTATCAAAATTAACTAACTTGGGTGTATCTGCTCTAAAATTTTGGATGTTTCTAAATGGATCATTTCCTCTAGTGCTTGGTCCTCTGGTCATCTAAATCTTTCCTTTTCTTTTCTCCTCTAGAGTTGTTGTTCTCATAGTTTCAGTAGCAGCATCCCAGATTCTTTCAATCTCTGGTTCAGGGATATCTATTGTTAGCCCTTTTCCCTTATACTAGGCTTGTAGATAGTTGGCTGAGGTATATGGAAAGTTCAAGGACTTGATAGGTCAGTCTGACTATATAAACAAGTTTTGAAGCTTGTCTGTTAGACTATCCACTTGAACTTTGATATCAATGGATTCCTTCAACACATCATCCACTTGTTATTTTATCTCTATGGATTCCTTTATGACTGTAGTCTCAACATGGAGAGACTATCGGCTGGTTGGCTGGGTCATTGCTTCAATGCGATTAACATTTTTAACAACTGTATTGACTTCTGAACGCAGGACTTTAACCTGCTATTCATGTGACTATTGGAAGACTATTTGTTGCACCCACCACGCTTTTGCATGTTGCTTAAACTCATGGCAGTCACTACGGAGTTGTTAGAGAAATAAATTTATTTCATAGGATGCCATTCTTTTGTGATAAGGGCTTCTAGCTGCATGATAAAGGCTAGGATTTTGTGTGCATTGGCTTGGGTACTAGCATAATGCTTATCTTTAGCAAAGGTCTGTAGAAGTTGCTAGTGCTTAATGTCTTTGGTTAGCAACATATGCTTGCAGGTACAAAGATTGTTCCAGTTGAGCAACTTGCTTTGGGAAGAGACTTGGGAGTCTCCAATAGGAGAGACATGCTATGCCCAAAAATCTATTTGGTATTTACCAGTCGGATCAATTTGCATAAAATCATAGAATGAAGGTAGGACTCCTGGTGTAACAGATTTTCCTATAGGAGTAACAGTTTCTATAACTGTTTCATTCTGGTTGTCTGGCTTAGGGAAAGTTACAGTGCGGCCAGACATCATTCTATTTTTTCCAGTAGAAAAGACAAAACTACAATTGTCACATTTTAACTTGCCATCTTCTAGTTCAGAGAAATGTATATGCGAACAAGAAGAGGTATCAGCACTATACTGAGAAGTGGATTTTGGAAGAGTAGACTGCAAAAACAAAAAACTAAATAAAGACTCCATACCTGGAGTAGGTTTAACAGACACAGAGGGTCTTTGGTCTATATGTCTTTGGGAGACTGAGGGTCGAGATTGAATCATAGATGTATGAGCTGGATTTCTAGTAGACTGAGAGCGGGAAAGATTTGGGTTTGCAAAGTTTAGTATTGCATGGCTATCAGTTTCTTGGATTTTAATACCTTGTAATTGTTAAGGCTTCTCAGGCTGAGCATCTTTACTCCATAATTCAAGTGCCCATTTAGTTGGCATCTTGATATCTTTATGTATGATATTCACTAGATCTAAGAACCTTTGAAGTTCTTTGGTAGTGGTAACTGGGAGATTGGCAATTCATTGGAGTATATGAGTTTGTGCTTCCATTCTCCCCCCGGGTAAAAGATGAATGTCAATGTAAATAATGGAGTCTTGGGAAAAGTGTGACTTAGTGGGATGCATGGCGAGACCATGGTGTTGACAAATTTGCAATAACTGATGCAGGTGGTCAAGATGTGCATAGTGACTTTGGCTAAACACAAGGATATCATAAATATAGGGAATGATGAATTTGGATTATTGTCAGAAAATATTATCCATGTGTTTTTGGAATATAGATGGTGCCATCTTAATACCAAATGGAAGGACATTCCATTCGTAGAGACCTTGAGGGAAAGAAAAGGCTATCTTGAAACGGTCATTGGGATGGATGATAACTTGCCAAAACCCTTTGGTTAAATCAAACTTGGAATAAATATGACTCCCTTGGATAGACTGCCAGATGTGATCTTTACTAGGTAGTGGATACTGGTTATCAAGCGAACAACTATTTAAAGGTTTATAGTTGACAACTAACCTTTTTTCGGATAACTCTTGGCCTTGCTCATCAAATTTGGGGATGTACATGGCATGACATGAGAACGGTGATGAGGAAGAGGATATAAATCCTTAGTCTAAGAGTTCTTCAATTTCCCTTTTACAGAGCTCTGTCTCCTGTGGACTCATGATGAAATAGTTAGCTTTAGATTTAGGAAGAGTTTCCTTACCATCAGGATCCTTTTGTAAAGCTAATCTACAGGTTAGATTACGTTGTTGCTTTTTGAGATCTTTTGTCTTTACTGTTGAGCTGAATTGTTGCTTCAACAATTCTAAATGAGAAGCCAAAGCTTCAACTTGTTTTGCAATCCAGGCCATATTCTTGGATTTGACTACCACTAGTTCTGCTTTGCTGGTGTACGCAAATTCAGTCTGTAGCCATGGTACCTTGTGATGATTCAGACTGATGGATTCTTTAGTGATGAGAATTGGTTCCCATTGTTGCATTACTATGCTGCCAATGATACCATCATAACCATCAATCTCATAATGGACAAATGTTAGTTCATCTTGGTGTCCATCCTCAAATTCAATGGGTGCCCTACACACCAGATTAGACATATTCTTTCCATTCCCAAAAGTAATTTTTGTGTTACCTTTGATCCACTAGTCGGGAGAAAAACAGTGATATCTAGCTATATTTAGATCAACACCAATATCCCATAGAAAGGCTAGGGGATAAGAAGTTGTACCTCTGAAATGTAGAAAAAGTTCCAAACCTGGGAAAGATGTCTTAATAGGCTACTTTGTGACTTTGCAGTATTGGCTGTGTTGTACAAAATTTTCTTCATCTTCTTGCTCATAAACTTTTGTCTTTTCTTTTTCTGGTTGTTCTCTAGTGTCTGGATCAAATCCTTCTGCTACCAAAGTTATATGCATAAATGGGCTGTATGATTTTTCATGACAGAAGAAATCATCAATGGTAGGAGAAAGTTGAGGTGTTGTCTCTGCTAGATTCATCTTGGAAGAGAATTGTTCCAATTCTTTTCCCTTTTCTAATTCTTCTTGAAGATTTTCATTCTCTTCTTCAGAGAGTTCTTCAAGTTCTGTTCTGGCTTGGTTGAAATTTTTTTTGAAAAATTCCTTGCAGTGTTGTCACCAGATTCTTCTAGCCATGCTACCTGGTTCAAGGGCTTCTGCCATAGTATTTTGGCCAATAGGATTCTATGTGTGAAACAGACTAGGGCGAGTAGATCTGAAACGTGTTCTGTAAGAGCCTGGAACATGACGACCTCCAAAAGTAGGAGACCTTTCCTTTTTCCATGGTGGAATCTTATATCCATGGTCTAGGCTATGACTACTGGTTGATTGACTGGCTAACAGTTCTTTTTTTTGGGCTTCTAGATTGACCAATCTGAGCCTATTTCTTTGCCAGGTTTTGGGACCCATATTCATTGCTTTCTATTTTCTTTCAAGCTCACTGATTTCTGCTATGATCTTTTCTAGGATTTGTGAATCAGGAGTTCCTCTCATCATTCTACAGTAGAATGATACTTCAAAGTCATTATCTGAATCTAGATGTTCTTTAGAATCAATAAATTGTTCTGGTTTAGATTGACTTGACTCAACATTGTAATTAGTATGTTCTTCATTAGAAAGAATGATGTCCTTCAAAACTTTTCAAGAAAGTGGAGTACATGAACTCCTGGTTCTATTCATGTCCACACTGATAGAAGTTGATGAATTATTCAGCATAGTATTCATCAAATTTGGATAGGTCACAACATTTTATTTTTAACAAATCTTCTATAGGCTGTAGTCTCAAGAGCATCAGTTTTACCTACAAACATTCTTATAAGTTGTGCACAAACCTGATCTATACCATTATTTATTAGATTAGTTCTATAAGTAATATCAAGATGATCCCAAACTCTTTTGGCTATCCCTATGAATGAATTGAGAGCTTGCCGGATTACATCTTGTAATGATACACCAGTATTTGTGGCCATGTAGTTAATTACCCATGCTCTAATGGCATCTATGTTTCTGAGATTCTTAGTAGTGTCATAGGTATCAAAATTAACTAGCTGGGGTGTATCTGCTCTAAAATTTTGGAGGTTTCTAAATAGATCATTTCCTCTAGTGCTTGGTCCTCTGGTCATCTGAATCTTTCCTTTTCTTTTCTCCCCTGGAGTTGTTGTTCTCATAGTTCTAGTAGCAGTATCCCAGATTCTTTCAATCTTTGGTTCAGGGATATCTGTTGTTATCCCTTTTCCCTTATACTGGGCTTGTAGATAGCTGGCTGAGTATTTTGAAAGTTCAAGGACTTGATAGGTCGGGCTGACTGTATAGACAAGTTTTGAAGCTTGTATGTCAGACTATCCACTTGGACTTTGATATCAGTGGATTCCTTCAACACATCATCCACTTATGATTTAATCTCTATGGATTCCTTTATGATAGTAGTCTCAACATGGAGAGACTTTTGACTGGGTCATTGCTTCAATGCGATTAATAGTTTTAACAACTGTATTGACTTCTGAACACAGGACTTTAACATGTTGTTCATGTGACTATTGGAAGGCTATTTGTTGTGCCCACCATACTTCTACATGTTTCTTAAACTCATGGAAGTCACTACGGAATTGTCAGAGAAATAAAGTTACTTCATTCTGCCATTCTTTTGTGATACGGGCTTCTAGATGGTGGATAAAGGCTAGGATTTTGTGCGCATTGACTTGGGTACTAGATTAATGCTTATCTTTAGCAAAGGTCTATAGAAGTTGCTGGTGCTTAATGTCTTTGGTTAGCAGCATATGCTTGCAGGTACAAAGATTGTTCCAGTTGAGCAACTTGCATTGGGAAGAGACTTGGGAGTCTCCAACAGGAGAGACATGATGTACCCAAAAATCTATTTGGTATTTACCAGTCAAATCAATTTGCATAAAATCATAGAATGAAGGTAGGACTCCAGGTGTAACAGATTTTCCTACAGGAGTAATAGTTTCTATAGCTGCTTCATTTTGGTTGTCTGGCTTAGGGAAAGTTGCAGTGTGGCCAGACATCATTCTAGTTATGCCGGTAGAAAAGACAAAACTACAGTTGTCACATTTTAACTTGCCATCTTCTAGTTCAGAGAAATGTATATGCGAACAAGAAGAGGTATCACCACTAGACTAAGAAGTGGATTTTGGAAGAGTAGACTGCAAAAATGGAAAACTAAATAAAGACTCCATACCTGGAGTAGGTTTAACAGACACAGAGGGTCTTTGGTCTGTATGTCTTTGGGAGACTAAGGGTCGAGATTGTATCACAGATGTATGAGCTAGATTTCTGTTAGACTGAGAGCGGGAAAGCTTTGGGTTTGAAAACTTTAGTATTGCATGGCTATCAGTTTCTTGGATGTTAATACCTTGCAATTGTGAAGGCTTCTCAGGCTGAGCTTCTTTGCTCCATAATTCAAGTGCCCATTCAGTTGGCATCTTGATATCTTTATGTTTGATGACATAAGGGGCTCGTAACTCTATGGTTGCACTAGTGGATTTCCAAACAGTAGGCATGGCTTCTTCTAGACGCAAGGCTTTTTTTGAATTCAACATTAAAGTTAAAGATTTGTTGAATAATCTATAGTGTGTTAGAAAGGTTAAAGTATGATCTACAAATTTGTTTGTAAAGTATGCATTCTTGGTCTTAAACTCGTAGGTCAGAACATCATCTAGATTAGCATCTTTTAGACTGACAGAATAGTCTAGATCACAGTCTATGTAGATAGGACCATTGGACATTGAGTCAGAGGCTCCTCCGAGAAGGGCATGGGACATCTTTATAATCCTAGCATCTTTTAAAAGCATCAAGATGATTATGGGTAGACCTTTATGGTAATGACCTAGTATTCCAATCCTTACTTTTTATAAGTGCATATACTGGAAATTCTTAGCACTGGCCTTAGCTTGTCTCTATAATTCTCCTATTTCTGTTTGGGTAAACAGCTTTAGGTTTTGTTCAGTTCCATTAGTAACTGTATGTTGAAGTTCAACGACCTTACACCTACTAACACTTTTATAAGAAAATACTTCTTTTAAACCTTTAGGTATATCTCTATAAATATCTGAAGCTTTAATCTTCGGAACCTTAAAGCTTTGATAAGCAAATATAAAATCTAAATCATCTTCTAATATATTTGCATCAGATTCTCTAAGAGTAAAATATTGTTCAGACTGTGCAAAGAAATTTGAATAACTTGAACTTGCCTCTTCATTTATGGCATCAGTATGATCACACATTTCTGATTCTGTGCTACTTTTTTGGTTGTCTGCCATTTCTTATTATGCTCGATTCCAGTGCTCAAATTCTCGCTCTAGCTGAAAACTTTACTACCTGCAATCTTCCCTAAAACACCTTCGCATGGTTAAACACGGGACTTACTAATGACGTCTTACAATGCTTTCTGCGATAGATTCAGGAGTCCATAAGAAGAGCTATACTAAGAGGTTTATAAGTTCGCTAGATGAGTAGGACAAAGACAGAACAGATGGAAATATGTGAACACAAAATGCTTTTCATTAAAGGCTTTTCTTTGAAATAGATTTATAGCTGATACAAATATTCAGAATTGATATTGGCTCTGATACCATATTTTGACACAAGCTCTGAGAGCAGGAGAGGATCTACTTCCACTACATAAATCAGGCGCTTTATATATTAATAAGCCATACTACAAGGTAAACTATGCCAACTACTAGCAAGATACAATTGCTGATAATGATTTTCTTTCTAACTGACTCAGGCATACCTATAGCAAGGTCTGATTTCTGATCATCCAAAGGATGAGAGCATACTGTCTACTTGTAGAGCTATTCTAGACTCTCTAAGACTCTAAGACTTACTCTACTCTGAATGACTTCCTTGAGTCGAAGCTCTTCATTATATAGATTCAGAGGAGGAAGAGAGGGTCTCGATGCATGCAGCGTGGCAACAATCAGTCGGACCGCTTATTGATGCGAGGTGCACTACCAAAAGTAGATGCCCACTATGACCTATATGTCGGTCTGGGTGGATCCCAATATCTATGGAACAACGTAGTGGTAGGAAAACAAGTGGGGACATGCAACTCGTGATGCATTCCATTTACATCTGAAAGTGACTACGGAGATATCCCTTTTTATCCTGTGAAGAGAGAGAAACACGGGCCCTGTTAAGGAATTGGACTAACCCTTTTGAATGGTAGTTGAGTCTACCCTCGATTTTTTTCAACCAGACTTGAGTTACTGGAGTTTACATATCAACCAAATGTTCGAGTAGATTACATTAAACCAGAGCCACAATAAGTCAAGTTGTTTTGAGAAAAAGAATCAAAAACCTATTTGGATGGATTTTGGGGAAAAGACAGGGATTAGTTTTACCCAAGGGATTTACCCAAAACTAATTTATCTTATCAGATGATTTCTCAGGAAGAGAGAATAGATGACAGCCCCATCTACTAGGCATCATTATCGGTAAAGCCATCAATGCATCCTGAACAGTAGCAGTTCTCATGTTGTTCTTCTCTAGTACAAGGAGGATGAATAGGATAAGGTTCTTTCCATATGATCTTCAAAGTTTTGATTTTGCAGAGACCGTGAATTCCTTGGGATTGAGCCAGTGTGTTTCCTAGATCTGATCTGTAGGTGGAAGTAGATATCCATACAGAGGCTTCAGTTTCCAGAAGATTTCAGAGTCAGGACCCTATGGTCTAATGTTGAAACATGGATGTATGTCTTGGTGGTCCATAATTCATGCATATATTTCTATTGATGATTGTATCTTCTAATGATCCGAAGTTAAGCCTCCATAGAACACCATAGTAGCCTAAAAATTCTAGAGGAAAGGTGGTAGGATATGGACCCTGGAAGAGATCTCTGATAAGTTGTACTCCTTGTTCCTGGTGTAACCATCTTTCTAGTCTTTGAATTGGTGGATTGAGAAATTGAATAGGTATTTTATATTGAATTGTTGGTGCACAGAGAAACTGTGCAATTTCCTCATCCACTGGTTCATCAATATTGTCTATCTGGAAAATGTTGCTAGGATCCTAGATGTTTGGAGCTGTTAGGATCATTTTTTCCTATAACATGCGAAGTCTGTCAGAGAGATAATCATTAGCTAAATTTAAATTTCTTCTATCTCTCCATTCAAATGGATTGGTGCTAAAGTCTGGACAACTTTCTTCCCTCCAGCGTTCCTCGCGGATACGGACAATTCTCACATGACCTGTAGCCTGTGGTGGTCCTTCTCTTGTTAGGAAATCTGCAAAGATATTTTTATCTCCAGGAATATGTTCAATGTCAAAATCAAAGGTGTTAAGAAATTGAACCCATCTGAGAAGGCATCCTCTGATTACCTTATCTTTAGATTCTTTCTTAAAGAATCCTCTAAGATTCTGGAAATCACTTCTAATCAGAAACCTTTTATCAGCAATAAACATATAGAACTTTTTTAAAGAATTGATTATTGCTAATATTTCCTTATGTGTACTATGGTAATTGATTTCACTTCCTTTGAAGTTACCAGACGCGTACCTTACGATTTCCTCTTTTCCTTGAATGTTCTTTTCTTTTAGAATGCCAGCCCAGGTATGTTCACTAGCATCTGTTTCTATTACTTTTGCACCAGGTCCAGGTAGGTGCAGAGCAGGAAGCTAAGTACATTTCTACTTGATGCATTCAATTTATTGATTATGTTTTTCTGACCAAGTAGGAGGATTCTTTTGAAGTAATTGATTTGCAATCAGTCTGTCTTGTGCAATATTGGAAAAGAATCCTACAATGTAATTGACTAGACCTAAGAACCTTTGAAGTTCTTTGATAGTGGTAACTGGGAGATTGGCAATTCGTTGGAGTATGTGAGTTTGTGCTTCCAGTCATAATGGTTGTTAAGGGGTCCTAGGACATATTAATGTGTCCTATGACCCCTTAAGACCCCTTAGGACTCCTTACCATAAAATAATGTATGGTAATGCATCCTAAGGTTTTGTAAGGGGTGTTAAGGAATCCTAGGACATATTAATGTCTCATAGGACCCCTTATGACCCCTTAGGACCCTTTAGGACTCCTCTCCCTACATATTAGGGGTTGTAAGGGTTGTTAAGGGGTCCTATGACACATTAATTTGTCCTAGGACCCAGGTTATGACCTCTCTCTCTCTCTCAACTTCTCATCCTCCCATCTCTATCTATCTTTTTCTCTCTCCTCCCCTTGCTCACCTTCTCACCCTCTCACCGTGATTTAGTTGTCATCCATGATACTTGAAGAGGCATTTCCTAAATATCAAAATTATTGCCCATCATGGAATAAGAGAACTAAACTAAATTGCATAAAAACAAAAATAGAAAGGATTTTATTGTGTGATAGACTTAGGGATATTGTCAAGCTTTATAATAGAGAACTCACCTTGAAGAGAGGGATATTGTACTTTTGTAATATAAAAAGTGGAACTTTCCATGGGTATGTCGAGATCAGCTTGCTCTTATAGAACCTCATGAAATGGAGTTTGTTTTAGGATATGATGTGGGAAACACACATGGCTCTTCTTCCAAGACTGAGCATATACTCCCACAAGTTAGGAGATAACACAAGGCCCCAAACCACATATTAAACCACATCGCAAAAAAATGCAAGGAGACCAAACATATGTTCAAAGAATACATATGGCATATCTCAAGGATACACATGAGATACCACAAGGCACCACACAATGCCAGAGGTGAAATACAAGGTTGACTGAGGGAATCCTAATACACATATAGGAGAGTGTCATCACATAGCTCCCACTCCCAAGTTACCCTCATAATCTCTCTGGACCCCAGCCCCCATGTGGAACTCATCTGGAATCAACAGCCTTTTATGAGGAAAAGGAAGTTGATTTGCTAGATCAACTCCCCATAGATTTCCATGCATTCTCCAACCCATCCTTAGTTTGGACAAGCAATAAAAACCACGGGTGAGGTATCTCATTTATATTGTTTAATCTGTAACCCAACCCAGTTCAATTATTATAGTATCACTTGATTAAAACTCCACAATGGGTTCCCCTGGACTAACCACTTTGGGCCCCAACCCACATTGTGAGCCACTCTCCTAACAATTATCTTAGAAAAACCTCCCCTATGGTATAAATGGAAAACCAAAAGAGTGAAACAATCCAAATAATAATAGATAAAATCCTTGAAGTTCATCAAATCAAAGAACCAAAAAAAAAAGTTGGAGTATAGGACCTCTATAACATCAATGGAATCCACAAGTGTCATCATAATAAAGATGAAATTAAAACAAATAATATGGACTCATCACAATGAGAATCTCATAGGAACTCTCCAGGTTCCAAAACATAACCATAATCTAGATACATCATAACTCAAGCACATGTCCTCTTTTGGATCCATTCCATCTTGAATTGGATACATAAGACTTTCTTGATCCATCAAATGCATAATCATGCTTCAAGAGCACCAATAAACCATAATACAATAGTAAGATTCCAAGAAACATAACCAAAACCTTCATGCCACCTCAATTACACAATTAGTCCCAAAACATAATAAAACATGAAATAGACATATGAAAGTATACAAAACAGAAACCACAACATCCCATGCCTCTGGTATACATAAGTATCAGAGTTACTGATGGACTCAATCTCCTAGGATCACCTGTAAAACCAAGATCAACCTTCTACACAAGAGCAACTAAGAAAATGAAATGTTGGAATATGCTACAATAACATAATAATAATATTATCACAGTCAAAATAATACAAAATGCATCAGCACTCCCTTATATTGATTGAGTTTTAATATGAACTTGTTTGATTTATCAATGAATCAACCCAAATAGCTCTTGGAGTATCTCATAAGGGAGAGGAGAGTGTTGATTATATAGTAAAATATGGGCATATAATTCCAAGAGGAACAATAACTCCCAAATACCCAAATTAGGTTGGAGTTTTACCTACTTGGTAAATGCCAGAAATGTGGTTATTCCAACTTAAGTAAAGACAAGAGAATGGCTATGGGGAGGTGGCTCATAAATCCAAAAGAGGGTGAGACATTCAACTACCCAAAGTTGGGTGTGAATGTCACTTGAAATTATAGGATTTATTCAAGTGTCCTCCTAATTATTCTGATATAACCTAAGCTAGTTTAATATATGTATAGGAAAAGTAAATGTTTCCTAACATAAGCTAAAATAATAAACTACACCAACCCCCCTTAAGAATACCTTATGTGGATGTAAGGATGCAAGGATGCAAAGATGGGTCCCAACTATGAGGCCATGTTAGGTACCCATTTATAATGATAAAATCTCTCAGAAGATGAGAAAGAGAAACCCGTAGGACAAAACTCCCTCCAAGAGAGAAGAAGAGATACCATGCAATCCCTCAATGTAGAATCTTCTACATTGTTGGTGAATACTTGAAACATCAATTTGAAGATGGTCCAAGATCGTCGAGCAATATTCTTCCCTTAGGAAGAAACAAAACCATGGATGTATGCAGGATATCCTCCCATTCATGAAAGGAATATGTAGGAAGAATGATGAATATGTATGATTTCCCCTCCAATTCCCCCCACATCTATTTTACTAAATAAACCCCAACACCCCATCCCNATAAAACCCCTCCCCCCTTGTTAGCAATATATTGCCCCTTTTTTGCACATTTTAAACCCCCTAATGCACAAACGCGCGTGATATTGTATTTCCCCTTCAGTGAAGACCCCAGGATGTCCTTTTCTTTTTCTTATTGTGTTTTTATTAGGATTCCTTGAGTACCTTAGGATCGCTAGAAATCAAATGAGAAAATGTCAAATCTTAATCAAAAGAAAATCCAAATCTTGTAACATAAATTTTGCATGTAAATTCTATAAATTACCTTTGAAAACACAAATTGAAAAAACAAACCATACAAGTACAAAGCTTCCAATAACAACTTCTAGCATGCATTTCAAACTGGAGTAAATTTTCAAAGTTCTTTCTATTAGTAATTATTCTATATTATAATGATTTTCCACACAGATGAATTCTCTATAAAGGAGGGCACTAGGAAGCCAAATTTTTATTATGACTTCATAACATTACTTGGATGACATATAAATGCACTATGATTTCATTGATTATTTCATAAGTGTTTATTCTATGATGATAGATTTGGGAAACAATACTCTAATCCTCCATAATGTAAACTATCCTTTCAAAGTCCTATTGAACCCTTCATGATAAGAATAGTATGTTAAGGAAAAATGATATATATTTAAGAACTAAAAATTCTTGCAAAAATACAATTGTCTTGCCCATCTATTGTGATAAATAATTTGGCACTCAATGAATTTCTCATATGACAAAATAACTATTTAATATCATTTAAAAGTAAAATCAACAAAATTTAGTGGATTCCCACAATCCATGAGATAAATTACTATATTGTTTTAGGATTTAAGTGCAATCAAATCCAAACAAATAAAAGTAGTCAGATCAACGAGCAAAAATGTAATTTATCAAGCTCAAAATGTTCGAATAATATGAAAATTACATTTAAATATTAGTATTATTTTAAAGTTATAATTCAAACTCATTTACATATATGTTAAATTTGGTTATTCCTTTTCTTGAAATATTTCAATATCATAAAAAATTTCATTATGATAGACTTGGGGTTAAGATAAACTAGTAATCTATAGTATAGTTCATCTTTCTAGAGTAGCTTGAAGTTCTCTTAGTGTGATAGGAATAGTTCGGTAAAAGAAAAGAGAAAATTATTAAGATCTATATGATCTCTACAAATTTATAACCATCTAACTCATCCATAAATTAAGTTGTTTATTTAAATGAAGTTCTCAAATAATTGTTTTTTCTCTAAAAAACTAGAAAGAATAAGTAGAGCGAAATATTTTGTCCAAGGTGTTCATATAATATGAAAGTTCAATTTAAATTGATTTATTGTACAAGTCTTTATGTAAAATTCATTTGAGTATAAATTGAATGATTTTTCCTTGAATAATAATGTTTGCATGTAGCCTAAGACAATATGCATTGCAAGTATAACCACATGAATCACATTCATTGTTTATGTCATCTTGCACCATAGTTAGTGATGGACATGTTGCCATTGAATACTTTATAAGAAACCTTTCTTAATTAATAATGATTTTGAAATGCAAGAATTAAAAATAGTATTATAAATTTATCGAGCTTGACCATTGTTCTCTTTTTACAACATTAACAACTATTTATTTCAATGGAACTTCTAAGTGAAAAGAAAGAGGTACAACCAATAATCAATATTTTAATAAACATGTTTCACATAAAAGATGACCTTATAAGGCTATGATAAATATGGATTCCATTCCTTTTACATAAAATCATCAAAGAGCGTGTTTGAGATAAAATAATAACACAAGAAAGTAGTAGATGTGACATCACAAAATTGGAGATATGATTTGGAAAATATTACAAATCTAGATAGTTCTTTGTATATAAGAATGGAGATAATTTGAGGAATAAAATCTCACTCCTTTATTGTATTTTAATTCTGTTGCTATACATAAATAAATCAATAATTATGTTTTCCATATAAATAGGTAAAACTACATGTCATTTTTACATCTTTAGATTTGTTCCAAACATTACATATTCCATCTTAACTTGTTATGAGATAAGTACACATGCTCCAAAATTTAGCATCTCCAAAATGGGAGGGATTTTCTCCAAAAGTGTATTAGGATCAAGTGAAAGATGCCTTAGTTGTGGAAGATCATCAAGACTATCTAGAAATCACCTTGAAAATGTGTTCTCACTTAATTGAAGACTTTTTCCCAAATCCAAACTTTTTGAAATCACCATAAAAATATTTTTCTTCAAATATAATATTTCAAGATGTGGAAGTTGACCAAGTCAGGATGACATAGATCTAATGACATTGACCTTGATCATCATGTAAATTTAAGAATACCACTCAATTTGTTTCTAGCTAAATTAAGTTGTTGAAGTTGAGTACAATTAAAAAGGGAGCTTGGGATTTCTCCAGTGAGTTGATTTTCTTTTAAGTTCAACTTTTGTAACTTTGATAGTTTGCCAAACTCAAATGGAATCATTCCCGTTAAGCTATTATTTTCAAGATATAGTATTTCAAGTTGAGTGAGCATACCCAATTCAATAGGAATGCTACCATGGAGTTTTTTGTTTGACAACTCCAAGTCATTTAAAGAGGATAGGTTTCCCAGGGAGGGAGGGATTGTTCCCGTCAAGTTGTTTCCCCATAGATAAAGTTGTTTAAGTTGAGTAAGCATACCCAATTCAATAGGAATACTACCATGGAGTAGGTTTTCATCCAAATCCAATTCAGTCAAAGAGGATAGATTTCCTAGGGAGGGTGGGATTGTGCCTGTTAGGTTGTTTCGTGATAGAAAGAGTCTTTTGAGCTGAGTGGGCATACCCATTTCAGCCGGAATACTACCATGGAATCTATTGTCTCCCAGCTCCAAGTGAGTTAAAGAGGTCAAATTTCCTAGGGAGGGAGGAATCGATCCTGTCAGGTTGTTTCCCCAGAGATAAAGTTGAGTAAGTTGAGTAAGCATACCCAATTCAATAGGAATACTACCATAGAGTCTATTATCACCCAAATACAATTCAGTTAAAGAAGATAGATTTCCTAGAGAAGGGGGGATTGCGCCTATCAATTGATTTGCTCCTAAAACAAGAATTTCCAATTGTGAAAGAAGGCCAAGCTGTGAAGGGATAGTGCTGCTCAAAAGGTTATAGGAGAGTATGAGAACTTGCAAAGAGCGGCAAGATGCTAGAGTGGTGGGAATGGGGCCTTCCAATTGATTCCGAGACAACCTGAGTATTCTAAGGCGAGACAGCCTCCCTAGCTGAGGAGGAATATGGCCATGGAAGTTGTTATTCCTGAGAGCAAGTATCCTAAGAAAAGAGAGATTGCCAAGGAAAGGAGAGATTGGTCCCACTAAAGACATACCAGTCAGATTCAAAGAAAGCACAGGCTGATGGCGAGAAGCGCAGAGAACACCAGTCCAGTTGCAAAAGGAGTGACGAGGAGACCAATCCAGCAAGGAATTGTAAGGGTCGAGGGAAACAGAATGCTTGAAAGCCAGCAAAGCTTCTTCATCAGAATAATAAGAAGGATGGGCAAAAGAGGACATTTGGGAAGAAGGCAGTGCAGAGATAAACAAGAGTAGAAGGAGTGGGGAAACAGCCAAAGCCAAAGACATCTTCCTCTCTCTTCAACCCAGAAACAACTAATAAAAAGCTGATTATCCAAGTGTCTGTGAGTTGTGTCCGAAATGTTGTGGTTATTATATAGTTGCGAAGGCATATACAGTGGTCAAAATTCTCTCTCTTTTTGCAGGCCACTTGCTGGACAAAGTCTACGAGGTTAAAGAAAAAGAGGAGAAAATGGGAGCGAAAGTGGAAGGGAAGTCGATGTTTATATAATTTTTATCTTTCACTTCATTGGAGTTGGAGTAAGTCACTTACATCAGTTTTATTTTCTATGCATTAGACGAGGCTGATAAAGTTTCTTGTTCCCACACGCAGAAGGCAAAACTTGGAAAATTAGTATGGAATAGATAGATTCAAATTTAAAAATAAAATAGAAGTTGCGCAAAATTAGCCTTCTAACAACTGTTTCCCACGCACAGTGTTATACAATAATTCAGATCGACAAGTAATTAGAATGTATGATTAGTAGTTTTAATTAGTTTTAAAAAGGGTTGGGTAGCTTGTGAGCGTTAGGCATTTAAAGAGTTATTTAACATTGCTAGAATTAAGTTATAATGATAATCAACTCAGAAGCAAGTAAAGTTGATTATCCAAGTCTGTGTGTTGTGTCTATGTTTCTACAATTTTCACATTTCGCTTCATTGAAGTCGGTTCAAATCACATCAATTTTACTTTCTACGTATTCTTCACTAAAAAGTCTCTTGTTTTTGGCAGACGAAGAATATGGACAGAACATTTTTCGCTTCACGCGCGTCAATTTTTAATTTCTACGTATTGTTGACCAGGCTGAGAAAGTTTATTTTTTGGGGGCATATGGACTGTTCTCACATGCAGAAGAAAAAATGGGGAAAATTAGTGTGCAATAGATAGAGATTCAAATTTAGAAATAAAATAAAAGTTGCGGAAAATTAGCCTGCTAACTGTTGTTTTCCGCGCACAATGTTATGCAATAATTCAGATCACCGAGTAATTAGAATTTATGATTATTAGTTTTAATTAGTTTTAAAATGGGTTGGGTAGCTTGTCAGGGTTAGGCATTTAGGTTCGTTTGGGGGCACTATCTAATTTCGGATAATGCCAAATTTCATTTTTGGATCCATGAATAAAAATAGAATTGGAATTACGAAATTCTAATTTTGCCTCAAAATGGACACATCAATCTTCCACCTAAATAGGTGGAATTGGAATTTCGAATTCCAATTCCAATTTTTACAAAAGCAAATTTAATATCTCATCAGATCCATGACATGATAGGTGTGTAAATGTGTGTATGTGTGTATATGTGCGTATATGTGTATATGTGTATATATATACAAATGTGTGTATATGTGTGTGTGTGTATACACACATATGTGTATATGTGTATACATGTGTGTGTGTATATATATGTGTATGTGTGTGTGTACAGTGTGTGTGTGTGTGTGTGTATACACACGCGCGCGCATATATATATATATACACACATGTATAGATACATATACATGTGTATGTGTGTGTATATACGCATGTGTGTGTATATATACATACACACGTATATGTATATATACATGTGTGTATATACATATACTCACATGTATATATACATATACATATGCATATATACACATATGTGTATAGACATGTGTGTGTATATACACATATGTGTGTATGTATATATACACACATGTGTGTGTATATGTGTATGTGTGTATATGTGTAAATATGTATATATACAAAACTGTGTGTGTGTAGACACACATGTGTGTGTGTATATACACACATGTATATATGTATACATACACATATGTGTGTATATACATGCATGTGTGTATATACACATGTATGTGTGTATATATACACACATACACACCGTATTAAAAAAAATTAAGAAATAAACAATTAAAATTATTTATGCATTTTCTCAGTCATCTTCTGGGTGAACCAAACGGGTCCAGCCCATACTCCAGAAATCATTTCCAGAATATGTATCTTCCAAAATTGTAGCATCTTCCAGAATTGACCATATCCAGCATTTGGTATTCCAGTACCCAAATAGAATTAAGTTATAATTATTAACATATTTTAAAAATAAAAATATAAAAAGATTATATATTTGGTTTTTTTTTTAGAAATAATGAAAATAATAGTTAAAATATATTTTAGATTTAAAATTATAATTAAGTATATATTTTTACTATGATTTATTTTTTATTATTAATTATTAATTATATTATTTAAATATCTAATATGTATATTAATGAGAGTAGTATTTTGTTATTTACTATATTTTTATTTTATTATTATCATTAGTGGTTAGACCTTGTCATTTGATTGCTATTATGCTAGATAATTTATTGTAGAATTGTAAATATCATTTTTGTGCTCATAGAATTAATCATGCATAAAGTTAGTCTATGTTTATGTGTTTGAACTTAATAGTTTTGGCCACCTGAAACCTCTTCACCCTTCGTTTTTGGAATCTAAACCTACAAGACATGCAATGTTTAATAAACACCTTAGAAGATTTTAGTAGGGTGGGATCCTCTCCTTAGGTCAACCCATGAAGAGCCAATTTAACAATTTTGAAACAAGGTTTGAAGACATGAGAAGCAATCATGTAATATGCTTATTCATGTGTAACTATTTATGTCATATTGATGCAACACTCTAGGGATTGTGCAATTTGTGTAATATAGTTAATGTGCAATATTGACATCAGACCTACAATGCCCTTGATTATATAATTATGGGAGAAAACAATATGTAGTTTATTTTCCTTCTAATTTCCATTATATTGACTAAGACCTCCATGGTCCTTAATGTTGACCAATGACATTTTCTCTATTTAGATCCTATTTATCATAACATCTAAAATCTATTCTAAGCAAATCTATACCAATTTGAATAATTTCTTATTTTAAAATGAGCTTAAATATACATGACCTTTTTTCTACATAGTGAGGTGCAAAGCAAGTAAACATGGATGTAGTAAAATGTTATCTCCCTCCTTGCTATATAGCATATTTCTCATGTAACATATGTTATTCTAAAATAACATGTTGAACATGTCATCTATATTCTCTCTACTAGAGATTTAAAACTATGATAGAAAAACCTAATATCATCTATTGAATAATTCAATGTCATTGACTATTTTATTTTTTTATTATTATTTGTCTTTAAAAGATTTCAGTATATTATAAATGAATTAAAAAATAAACTAAATAATAGAAAAAATAAAAATAACGATCTTTATGCTAGACAATGTATACAAATTTTCTTTACTGATTTCTAAGACTTTTTTTTGGCACTACAAAGCATGTACTTGGGTAGTAATAACTTTGATATTTATAAAAGGATAATTTGGAAAAAAAATATGACTACTCTTGCCCATGTAAATAATATGAAATATAGATCATGTAGATTTTAAGGAAAGGATCAAATATATGGAAACTAGTGGCAATAATGACGTGAATATGTAGAAACTGGTGCAAATAGGATAAAGATAAAATATAGAAATGTTTCATTTTTAATGTATTTTATGTTTGTAATTTTTGTGAAAAAATATATATATAGAAATATAGTTTTTAATAAGCTTAGAATTAAAATTTAGTTGTTGAATATAATATTGAAATCAGAGTTACATCGTCCGTCAACCTTTATATAGTATTTTTTTTTAAAAAATTGTATAGATAACTTGAAACTTTATTGCATGGATAAATCTTTTCACTATTTTTATAAATGTATATTTATATATAAAATTCAAAATTTACATGTACGGAAATATATCTCTTTCCATTCAATGTCACCTTTTGTCTTATCTATTCATCCAATATAGAAATAAATCATATCCTCTTGATATAGATTTTTTCCTCTACTACATCATATTTTTCCAAAAAAAATAAATAAAATTTACTATTTGTCCATGACAAGATATGAACTATATATTTTTGTATTGATGACTACTTTTAATAGACATTAAATATAACATATATAAAGTAGTTAAAATATTAAAAAGATATATTTTAGAAAAGTTCACTTATAGATCTACAAAAGGGCACTTTTATATTTTAAAATAAAAATTAATAATAGGGGTAGGAGTTGTTGAAACATCTCTCTTCTGAAATAATTTTATTTTTTGGTAATTAGACCCAAAATTGTCTAAGATATGCATTCAATAGACACTTACAATCAGAAAAGTTGAGACACATATCTAACTTAGCTAGAATGACTCTAGCCAGAGCATATGTTTCACCAAAACTAATTTTTAGGTAGAAATATTTAAATTCAGTTGTGCTGATAAGTTGGTCTAAAGTGTGACACACATTTGAACTTTTACCCTATTTTCTTTTACCATCCCATTCTAGGTGGGCACAAATGTGGAAAATATTTATTAAATATTTATGTCCACACATCACCTTTACTACTATTAGTGAAACCTATTACCCCTTATGAATGAATTACAAAAATTGATAAAAATAAATATAAAAAATGTAATAAATCATAAGTGCCAAGGGATACTTTACAAGAATGTTGGAAGATCGTGTAAATACAATCAGATTTGCAAGGTAACACCTTAGTCCTAATATTCTTTCGAGTAAATACAGCCATAAAAAATACAGACAATGGAAAAATATCCCTAAGCCAATCATATACAACATGAATCTTCACCATGCTCTCATGCTCAAACAAGATTTAGAATTACAAAAAATGACCATGATAACCACAATAAAGGAAAACATTCTCACATCCTCTAACATGTCACCTATGGTAGAAAAATGAACATGTCAAGGTGAATCATACCATCCATTACTAAAAACTACACCAATATTTACATGAACATAAACATCAAATTTTAATGGCAACATAAGACCCTTAATAGGACTTATTATGACATGATACCTGACCCTAAACCTTAAACCCTGAACCCTTAGTACATTCTAATACCTTTTAAGACACTTAGGGCCCCTTAAGACACCTATGCCCCCTTAGTAAGATCTTTAATGACATAATATTTCTTAACAACCCTTGTATTGTGACATAAAATGCCTTAAGACATAGTAGGACCTATTATGACTTAAAAGAACATATCATGAAATAAGACCTTGAATAGGACCTATTATGACATGATACCTGACCCTAAACTCTAAACCTTAAACCCTAAACCCTTAGTACATCCTAATACCTTTTAAGATACCTAGGGCCCCTTAAGACACCTAGGACCCCTTAGTAGGATCTTTTATGACATAAGATTTCTTAACAACCCCTCTATTATGACATAAACCCCCTTAAGACATAGTAGGACCTATTATGACCTAATAAAACCTACCATGACACAAGACCCTTAATAGGACCTATTATGACATGATACATGACCCTAAAACCTAAACCTTAAACCCTAAACCCTTAGTACATCGTAATACCTTTTAAGACACCTAGGGCACCTTATGACACCTAAGACCCCTTAAGACACTTAGGACCCATTAGCAGGATCTTTTATGACAAAATATTTCTTAACAACCCCTCTATTGTGACATAAAATCCTTTAAGACATAGTAGGACCTATTACGAATTAATAAAACCTATCATGACACAAGACCCTTAATAGGACCTATTATGACATGATACCTGACCCTAAACCTTAAACTCTAAACCCAAGTAGTACATCCTAATACTTTTTAAGACACCTAAGGCCCCTTAAGACACCTAGGACCCCTTAGTAGGATCTTTTATGACATAAGATTTCTTAACAACCCCTCTATTGTGACATAAAACCCCTTAAGACATAGTAGGAGTTATTATGACTTAATATAACCTATCATAAAACAATACCCTTAATAGGACCTATTATAGCATGATACCTGACCCTAAAACCTAAACCCAAGTAGTACATCCTAATACCTTTTAAGACACCCAGGGCCCCTTAGGACACCTAGGACCCCTTAGTAGGATCTTTTAAGACATAAGATTTCTTAACAACCCCTCTATTGTGACACAAAACCCCTTAAGACATAGTAGGACCTATTACAAATTAATAGAACCTATCATGACATAAGACCCTTAATAGGACATAAATCCCCTTAAGACCCCTTATTAGGGCCTATTATGACATATGTACAAGTATGTCTAGATAGATGTTTAGATGTTTAAATTTATTTTAAAATGGTCTGATCTCTCTCTCTCTCTCATTCTTATATCCATCATTTAGAATTGTACATGTATAATTTTAGATTTTAATATTAGTTTCCATTTTACATGCACTTGTAATGTACTTAATTTCTAACATTTAATGTACATGTTACCCCTAGATGGCCACACATGATTTACCTCAACATGTACTTGAGGATGTACCTCAAGGTGATGGACCTAAGGTTCATACACCTAATGTTGATGCACACCCCATTCCGCCTCATGTTCCTGATATTGCGACCATATGTCAGAGTGCTTGCGTAGAGATTGGCCAACTACAAGAATCAATCAATATATCAAAGGAGGGTTTGTACAGAGATATCTATACTAGTATATTGAGGAGTCTTGAGGATATTGTTAGTGTTTGAAATGATTTTAAGCTTGACAAGCTACCAATATACCTATGGATAGATCTTAAAGAATGGTTAATTACAAGTATGGTAAATCAGAGTTAATTGGACCAACTATAGGGACAAGACTTCCCTCAACACTTTTGGCTCCGCAAGACCAAGGTGGGTACACCTAATCCAACTCAACATATGACACTTGGCAACTTTCTCTGGATTCAAAATAACAGAAAATGATAAGAAGATATTGAATGAAAACCACTCACTCATTAATATCCATATCGTAAGGAACGTACAATAATAACCATGAAACTTTAAAAGATTTCAGAGTTATCTTATATTTGTAGATTATAGTCAAACCCAACTAAATACGTATCAATTATAGAAAATATTAATCTCTAGATAGTGCCTTATCCATTGGGCACTATCCTTTAGGCAGATTTAGAAATACAGAAATCAACTAATGTCAAAGATTCCAAGCCATGAATACAACTATCCCAAATCCATACTTCTTATAAGATCCTAATGCTTACCAAAATGAATCTATGTTTTATTCAGAGCAATATTTAATTTGATCCTAGATCAAAACTTAGAAATAACAATATATACACAGATAAACTCTATGCAAATGAATTAGAAAATTCATAACTCATGAGATAAAACACCAAAGGAGAGATTCATTCTGGATATTTGTATTAAATGTAAATAATCATACTCTTGTATACAAAATTCAATCAGATATATACCACTTCGATAAAATTCAAAAGACCTTAAACCTTCTTATTTCTACGTCTGACACTTATCTAATAATGTCTACTATCCCTTGACTGAAAACTTTACATGTATTTCTCACTACTCAACTTTCCAACGTCTTTTCCAATAATCTTAGGAATCCTTTTATAGAGGAGGATTCCAACAAGCTATAGATCATTTGTGTTAGAGTAATAGTACATTAGTCTTTATAATTAAATCTATTCAGTTTAATTATTAAAGTACACTATTATTCTATTCACTTAAGCTTGTCATTTAGGTGCATAATAATTAATATGTTTATTAATTATTAAAGGCACAAACCTAGCTTTCTCCGGCTTTAGGGTTTCTCACCTTATAAGCCACTTTTTGTAATTATTGTAATTCATTCTTTTGGGAAATAACAATTTGGTCTCACTCCGCTGAGATTTTCCAAACCCTAGCTTCTCTCTCACAGGTTTCACTTTCAGCTTTAGGTATTTTGCATGTAGGTGTTCTTGGCGTTCTTTCGCTGCCTAGGTTGAAGGTTTTTGAAGCCACGATTCGAAGGCGACAGCTGCAGCTTCTTTGGGGTTTTTTCTGTCACTTTGAAGGAGGCGCCATTTTTTAGAGTCATTTGAGAAAAAATAGACTTTGCCATTGCATTTAGAAGGCCCGGGAGAGTCGAAAAACATATAAAGTTTGACTATTTTGGCCTCTGTGACCACAGGCAAAAAAATTTGGCCTCCTAGGGCCGTACGGCTCGAAAATCAAGAAAAAAACTTGAAATTTTTTTAAAAAACATGCTTTTTTAGCTTTTTTGGGCGCTGCCAGCGCGCCACCCGCACGCAGCTGCTAGGCAGCGTGACACCGGCGTGCCACCGCTCTGTCGCCGGGGCTCGCCGCCGCC
>MU217358.1:408513-432555 GCA_018584345.1 Thuja plicata | reverse complement strand
CCCCCCCCTCTCAGTTATTCTAAAAATTGGTATCAGAGCTTGTGTGCTTAGAAAGGGAGTTTAAAGACTCAATCAAAAGATCACAAGATGAGCAAAAGGGATGTGCCTAAGTTGAACAAAGACAACTTTTCATGATGGAAAAGCGGGATAAGACTCCACCTATCAAGTACTGGAAATGATGTAACTCAATACTTGGATGTTGAATATGTGTTGCCTACAGGACCTCATACACTTGATCAATTGAGAGAAAAGCATGAGCACAATTCTATGATGATAGAACTTGCTTCCTCACTCTCCGATGTTGAATTTGAAGATGTCAAAACATGCACCAATGCAAAGAAAATGTGGGACAAATTGAATCTAGTACATGGAGGAGATGCAAATGTACTAAGAGCTAAGGCAGAAAGCCTAAGAGGTAGGTTTCATGACCTAAGAATGAAAAAGGAGAAAACATCACTCAGTATAGCTGCAGAATCAAAGAAGTAGTCAATGCTATCCAAGGATTAGGAGGTGTACTTGAAGAGGAAATAGTGGTAAGTAAAATCCTAAGAACCTTATTGCATGTTTATGTTATTAGAGTATCTGCTATACAAGAAATGAGAGCAGAAGCAAATAAAAATGTCACTCTAGATAGTCTAATTGGTAGACTCATTTCATTTGAGATGAATAACTTTGACAACAGTGTCTCACCATCTTTGAGTCTGCATTCAAATCTTCTTTGAAAATAAGTAAGTCAAGTCATAAACACACTATGAGAAATGATAGTGAAATTGATAGTGATGACCAAGATCTTGATGAAATTGAATCACTAGTGGATAGAAGATTGCAGAGAGACAAAGGTAGATACAAAGGTAAATTTCCACTTGTATGTTTTAATTGTAAAGAGATTGGACACTTTGCTGCTAGATGTCCTAACAAAAGAAAAGAAGATAGAAACAATGATAGACCATATGAAAAGAAGTTTGATAGAGGTGATGAAAGAGATTACCGAAGCAACCGACAATCTGATGAAAGAGAGAACCGGGACTACAAGGAAAAAGGGAAGAAATCTTGCTACCTAGCTGAGAACAAAGCTGACAACACTGACACTAAATCCGATGAAGACATTGAGGTGGTATTTGTTGCTATGAAAGATGATTCATACAAAGAGGAAAGGTATTTAGAAACTGCACTCATATCTAAGGTTAATAAGAATGATGTCTGGATTATTGATAGTGGTTGTACTCACCACATGACTGGACATAAGGAAAAGTTTGAAACTTTTGAGTATTATAATGGTGGATCAGTAAGAATGGGTAATGACTCACCCTATTTGGTTGAAGGTAAAGGAACTATAATGTTGAATAATCTAATCAGATGTGAAAATGCATACTGGGTAAAAGGACTTAACTATAATCTATTGAGTGTTTCACAGTTGAATAACACAGGTCACTGAGTTTAAGTTGAGAATAAAAAGGCAAAGATCTTCAATGAATCAGAAAGTTTGATTGGAACTGGTGAATAGATAAAAGGTAACCTATTATATCTTGATGATATTAACACCACTTGTTTAATGGATAGAAAAAAAAAACATATGGTTGTGGCATAAAAGGTTATGTCATGTGAATTTTGACAACATGGTTAGGATAAGCAATAAAAGGAAAGTAAGAGGCTTACCGAGCATGTCCAAGCCTGACCATGTCATGTGTAAGAATTGTCAAAAAGGTAAAATAACTAAGTCTAGTTTCAAGAGAAAAACCTACACATCTAATGTCATTCTAGAATTATTCCATACTGACCTATGTGGACCCATGAGAACAAAGAGTTACTATGGTGATAGATACTTCATTCTCTTTGTAGATGATTATTCTAGAATGCTAATAGTTATGTTCCTAAAACAAAAAATCAGAAGCATTCAAGATGTTTAAATGGTATAAAGCTATAGTGGAAAAACAAAGTGGTAAGGAACTGAAATGCTTAAGATCAGATAGAGGAGATTAATTTATTTCTAATGAATTCACTAACTTTTGTAATGAGCATGGAATACAAAGATAGGTTTATGCACCAAGAACACCACATCAAAAGGGGATTGTTGAGAGAAGGAATAGATCAATTATTGATTGTGCCAGAACACTAATGATTGAGAAAAGCATCACTCAAACATTCTGGAGGGAAGTTGTCAGTACTATTGTCTACACATTGAACAAAGTGCAATTGAAGAAAGACACCCTATGAACAATGGTATGGATACACACCCAATGTAAGTTACTCTAGAATTTTTGGTAGTCAATGCTATATTTTGAAAGATGGTAGAAAAGGAAATCTTGACTCCAAAGGTGAAGAAGGAATATAAATGTCTTAATAAGTCCTCTAACAAAATCATTGAAAGTGCAAATGTCAGAATAGATGAATTTACAGAGAAAAATGATGAAGAAAGAAGAAAAGAACCAGAAGAATACAATAGGTTTATCTGTAGTGAACAACACGACACTCTTCTTGAGCAACAGTGTATCGCTCCCAAGCGACAGAACAATGCACTCGAGCATTGGGCTGCAAACACTGAAAATCAGGAAATTTCTCAAGATGATGTACCAAGCGATGGAGATCAGAATGAAGGTCAAGATGATGATCAGAATGATGAAAAAAGAGGTAAACCGATACTTGCCAAGTATTTCAGAAGACATCATCCAAAAAACCAAATCATATGAGACAAGAAGGTTGGAATGAGAACAAGAAGTAAGTCACTAAACACTAGATGTTTAATTTGTGATTTTGAGCCTAAATCTATTAATACTGTACTAGAAAATGAAGAATGGGTTAGTGCTATGAATGAAGAGATAGAATAGATTGAGAAGAATAAAACATGGATACTAGTACTGAGACCACATGACAAAAATGTTATCAGTACCAAATGGATATTCAGAAACAAGATGAATGAGAATGGAGAAGTCACAAGGAACAAAGCAAGATTAGTATGCAAGGGATATGCACAAGAAGAAGGTATTGACTATGGAGAAACCTTTGCACCCATTTCTAGACTAGAAGGATTCAAAATTCTACTTTCTTATGCTGCATTCAAAGGATTCAAGGTATACCAAATGGATGTCAAATCTGCATTCCTGAATGGATTACTAGAGGAAGAGGTATACATTGAATAACCAGAAGGGTTTGTTGATCCTAACAAGAGAAACTTGGTTTGTAGACTACACAAAGCCTTGTATGGACTGAAACAAGCACCAAGAGCATGGTATGAAAGAATTCACTCCTATCTCATAGGTATTGGATTTGTAAGAGCTAATGAAAACAATAATCTGTATTTAGAAGAAGATACCGATGATAACATTTTGATTGCTGAAATATTTGTTGATGATATCATATTTGGAGGTAATGATATGTTATGCAAATCATTTTCTAATGAAATGAGCCAATAGTTTGAGATGTCAATGTTTGGAGAGATAAAATTATTTCTTGGTCTATAGATTATTCAACAGAATGCAGGCATATACATCACACAATCCAAATACATCAAGGAAGTTCTCAAAATGTTCAAGATGGAAGACTCCAAGATAGTTGGAACACCTATGGAAATCGGATGCAAGCTAACAAAGGAAGACAAGTCACCCGAGCTAAATAAGACCCTATATAGATCTATAATTGGAAAGATAATGTATGTTGTTCATACTAGACCAGATATAGCACATGCAGTTGGAATAGTTGCAAGATTCTCTGCTAATCCCAAGGAATCACACATGACTGCTATCAAAAGAATTCTGAGATATCTAAAGAATACCAAGGACTATGGTCTATGGTATAACAAAGAAGGCAAATTTGAGCTTCAAGTCTATACAGATGTTGATTGGGCTGGAAACTTAGATGAAAGAAAGAGCACAATTGGAGGAGCATTCTTTATGGGTGACAAACTTGTCACATAGATCAGTAAGAAACAAGGATGCATCACATAATCTACTGCAAAAGTAGAATATGTGGTTGCTACTGCAAATTGCTCTAATATTGCAAGGATCAAGCAATTACTGGAAGGTATGAATATGAAAATTCTTGAACCAGTGATTATTTACTGTGATAATACAAGTGAAATAAACATCTCAAAGAATCCAGTCATGCATGCTAAAACAAAGCATATTGCTATCAAGTATCATTACTTAAGAGAACAAGTGCAAGAGAAAGAGGTGATACTAGAATATGTTCAATCAAAGGAACAATTAGCATACATATTCACCAAGCCATTGCCTAAAGATACATTTGAGTACCTGAGGAAGAGACTAGGGATCCGACCCTTGTCTATTGGTAACTAAGCTGACTAGGAGGTTGCATCAGCCTACACACAATCAGAAGATCATTCATGTTGATGAAAGAAAAGAGATGGACTAAAAAGATACATCTGTACATAGCAAGGTACTTATTAGAACCGAACACCAGAGATATTAATTGGATATTATAGAGCTATATTGCAGATGGAAAGGGAAATTCAAGGAATATATTAAAAATAAAAGAGAAAAGACTTTGGCATTGTTGTCAAAGGGAGAGATGTAACTTGTGGTGGAAAGAAGTATCCAAAGGGAGAGATGACTTAATATGAAATATCCATCAAAGTAAAGAACATCATGAGGGAGAGAATACATCCAAAGGGAGAAAAGTATTATATGAAACATATTGTTGTCAATAGAAAAAGAGATATCCATCAGAGAGAGGAATAGTTAAAGGAAGAGCAAAGATCAGAAACATAAGTTACAAAAAAGGGAGAGACATAATCAGAAGTTGCTACATCCATCTAGTGAAGGGAATGAAGATTGAAGAAATTACTCTGGAAGAATCAAATCTAAGCTAGAAGAGCTTACCAAAAATCAGACATTTGTATTGGTTATAGAACAAATAATTTTGGTAAAGTTTGATGAACTACAACTGATATATTTTACATTGTATTAGTAGTATGTAGTGTGTTACCATTAATTCCAAAGGGAGATATTGATGAACTATAACTGATTGAATGCTTGAAGTTGTTAAGTTGATGATCACCGAGATGCAGAAAGTTAATGCAAGACATTAAATTAGTTAATGTATTGTATTATCATTGATGTAAACTTGATATAATCTGACTAGTCATATTCATATTGTTAAAGACTTCAAAGAACCAAAGAAATAAAGGTTATGTTATCAGTAATGCATAAAAGTTCAATATACACCAAGTAATAACAAACACCAACGGACAGTGCACACCGATGGATAGAGAACCTTGAGAGAAGAGTTACAGTGATACCGAAGCAAGTATTACTGATGAAGAACCTAAGTGATACCCAAGAAGAACTAAAATTCACAGTGTTCCCCAATGGGAAGACAACCCCGACGGACAAAGATGCCTGAGGACAACTAAAGTTAAGACCGAGAAAACAAGGATTTAAACACCAATCAGATCTAAAGTTCAGAAATGACAAAAGACATAGCTGGCAGGAGCTAAACATGGAGTTAACTGATTGATTACATTGTTTTCATAAAAAAGTTAAAAGCTAGAGATAAGCTAGATTTTTAAAGGTATTTTTATTCCAGTTGTTAAGGAGAAATCCATGGATAAAACTAAAGCATGCTTTAAAGAAAGAATGGCGAGATTTTTGGATCACATTAAGAACAAGAAAGACAAGGACTTTGAAATGGTCAAAATCATGTGTATAAAGAGATAGGATAATTCATTGTGAATTAGGGGTGAATATAGAAGAGGATGTTGAAGAGAATACTGGTGAAGGAAAAGACTTCATACAGTCATGATCAATCAAGCTAAAGAACAGAGCTAAAGATTTATGCGGACATCGAGCAACAGAGAAGCAACAACATCACCAATCAGAAAGAAGTGGAGAAAAGTTATTAAAGAGAAACATTGATCAGAAAGGTATTATGAGCTTACAATAGATCTGAACATCTGCAAAGTCTAAGTTGTATTTATGAACAGATCATTTACTGTTTCTGTTTAACCATTGGATCAGAAAGTCTCTTAACTGAGCAAGATTTAACTATCCTTTATATATTGAGATACATCCCAAGGAGTATCAAAAGGTTTAGTCATGAAGATAGAATAGTGAAATGTCAGATATCAAGTAAAAAACTATTATATTTAAATCCTCTAACAAGGTCGCACTTAACAGTGTGTTTATAACCTTTAATAGGGTTGGCTCTTCACTGAGCTCACTTCAGAAGAGTGAAAATTTTGGGTTACCGGTCCCAAGTGGTTTTTCCCTTAATAGGGTTTCCGCGTTAAAAATCCATGTGTCAAATGTGTATATGGTTCATTCCTTTTATGTTTTTCTTTACACATTACTAAAATGGGATGATCGGTAAACACTAAGTTATTTACTGTATTTCGGTAAATACTAGACTTCTATTCGGTAAAGCTTAAGAATAAGGATTAACAGTGAACACTGAGCAGTAGTTATTTGATAAGATTATATAAAGGCATACATCTTGTTGGACTGAAGATAACTAAAGGTTTATTGGATTAATTTTTGAGGTCACTGATTCACCCCCCCCGCTCTGTTATTCTAACAAGCAATACCCATTTTGAGGGAGACTTGATAAGGGAGTATATATGGGGTGCCTCTAAAACCATATAATATTAATATAGTTGAGACAAGATACAAAATAATATCACCCCAATTGTGCACTATCTTAATACTTTGAGCATACTGCTTTGGTCTCAAGAGATTCAATAGTGATTTGGGGATCCTGGGGTTTTCAGAAAACAAAAAGGCTCTCAGCCTTGCAGCAAACCACGTGTCAAATGTAAGATAAATAGGCTCTTTCCTATCCCATGATATATCTATGCTCCATAGATGGACATGCATTTATTCCCCATCCTTAACCCTCATTAGATCCATTTCCTTCTCAAAATAAATTGCACCTTTAAACAGGAACATGTGCATTATCATAGAGTACCGTATAAATGGTTTATCTACCTTTCCATTTCGAATACCAATGAAACCATTATGGATCAAATCAGCTACATATGGTGAAAATTCAAATATGATAGCTAAATGAGGATGCAGAATTTGAACTATCATGAACATGTAATGGATGGGCATTTCTTTCTCTTCATCATCTCTGAAAATCTAACTCAAAGCATTGTATACACTTCTGGCCTTAATATTGAAATATTCTAACTTGATTGGTTCTGGCATGTTGGGCCCTACAATAACCAAACCTACAATCTTTTTGAAAAATTATTTCAAAGGTCCATTTCTAAGATAATTGCTTCGGGCCATGTAAATATCTTTGTATGAATCCAAATTTATTTCATCAAGTTGCACAAAAGGTTCATTCAATTGAAACCATTTTTGAATTTCTTCAACTATGATGCTTATCAAAATATATCCATTTATATCTCTTACCACCCTAGCTGCAAGATCATAATTTTGTGCCACTTGAAGTAACAGATCAATATCCATGAATATTCCTAGGACTACCAGTTTTCCTACATCAAATTGCCATATGTTTCTACCAAGGGCATAGACATTTCTTTGACTAAATGTTGCTTTGAACAATGCCAAACCAATCGTTCCAAGAATGGCATCTCTTACCCATCTTCCCTTATCATATAAACCCTCCCCAATTTTTAAATGAGGGTTCTTTGGTACCAACTCTTTAATCTTAGTGGAATCATTGGTAGACCTAAGTAACTATTGCAAGAAATCATCACACACATTCCTTTCCTGGTAATCTATTTTACCTGTGAGTTCTCTTCAGGGCGTCATTGCTAAACTAGGGTATCTCAATCAGAAATATTTGGACTTTGAAAATAAACCCTATTTACTTCACAATCTTAAAAACCCCAATTGGAAATCAAATTCACACAGTGCAGCGGTGAAATTACATAATAACTTACTGGTTCTGCAAATGCTAAAAGACAAAATGAAAATGTTACAACTTGGCTCTACTTCAATCTCTTCACAAATTATGTCATTTGAAACATCAAGTGGAAAACCTTATACACAATCCTGTCAACCCTTTTGCAATAAATTTTGATGATATGGCCACATGTTCCTCAATTACTCTCGCATTATTTGAAAATCCACTGCTTAATGGTTCAGTCAGCCTTGTTTCGTAGAAAATCACAAATTTAAAACATGACTGTAGATTTTCCTTTAACAACATTCCATCATATCGTGCGGCTAGCAACACCTTAGAAGAATATGTGATCAACCGGTATGTGTCTGTCGGGCGCAATTCCTTAATGAATAAAATATATGCATCTTTCCTTTTAGGAAAAATGCTCACCATTAGATCAAATTGAAAACGCTTGATGCTTTACCCCTTTTTTATACTTTGAAAATCGACGGCCCCACAATCTCAAATACTATGTGTCAAACAGACCCAATGCCTTGAAAACTAAACATCTTACATCTCCTACTTGAGGCAATGCGCTAGCCACACGATCAAATTTAATTTGCACATCCTTTACTTTATCCTTCGCTCCAGGCCAGACCCGCTTTGTACATGTGGCGCAAAGGTGTGATTCCTTAATGACTAACATTTGATCACTTTCCATTTGAGGCACTACGCCTGCCATTGGATCGAGTAGGATCTGCATGAAATTTATCTTAACTTTTACCACAGGCCAAATCTGACTTGGACACATGTCATATAGGCGCAATGCCTTAATGAATAATCTGAATGCATCTCTTCTTCAAGGCAAAGTGCTCACCATTGGATGGAAAGACATCTATCTACGCATTATCATCATTTAATTCCCACATCTAGCCTGCCACTTTCCACGTGTCGATCGGGTGCAATGCCTTAAAAGGGATCTTTCCTGCAACTTTTGATCAAGGCTAAGCGCCAGTTGTTAGATTAGATTTGACCTGTCAGTACTTTAAACTCCTGCCAACTTTGAACACACCAGACCCACGATGTCAGAATGGACAGATGTCACATAGGCGTAATGCCTTGAAGATTAATATAACCTCATCTTGCGATCAAGTCAAAACATTGGTTGTTGGATTGAAAAAGACTTGCGTAAACTTTATGATAACTTTAAACGTAGCTTGGCCCCGCCATTTATACATGTCCTTCAAGCGCAATGCCTTGATGAGTATTCAATGACCATTTTTGTCTTGAGGCAAAGCGCTAGCCATTGGATTAAAATTAACTTGCATGACTCTTGGTTTTAAATAAAAAGGCTGAGGGGACTTTAGGACTTAGGAAATAATAAAAAGAATTAATTGCTAGGACTCACAATTTAAACCAAAAGGGGCCTCGACCGTGGAAACTTAAAGCACATGCTTAAAAGATAGATTTAAGTGATCTTAGAAGGTGACACAGAAACATAAGCTAGGAAATACTTAGGGTTTTAGACAAATCAAAACAAAGATTTAGCAAGTAACAACTAGGGTTTATGCAATCTTGAAACTTGCTCAGGGATTTAACACAAGACTTAGCTGTGAGGAAAAAAAAATTGCAGCCCTAACAATGGCTCTAATTGGGGATGCATGTCTCTTGTAGGCATAGAAAGATCTCAGAATCTCAGGGTTAACCAAACCAAACTACAGAAAGAAAACTACCCTATACACACAATAGAAAACAGAAAGACCTAAAAGGCAAAAGACACAACAGACCATAGAAAGACAAAACCTATGTACAACCTACTTTTTATGGATGATTAGAACTTCATGAGAGTAAAATTTCTAGAATTTTCCATGAACTCACAATTCCAAAAAATTTCCAGTTAAGTCCTTCAATAAATAATAATTTTGTCCATACCTTTCATGAACAATATATGGCCCTAGCTGGTGCAGGAGCACCCTAAGGTCTTGGATAGATATTTTGTCATTTTTGGCTTGTAGGTTGGTTTGGCCAACCATCATTTAATAAGGACTATGTTATAAATTCCCAAGTGTGTCTAAGGCATGACTAGGGTTAGTAGTGATTAGGGGTTAGTAGTTGTTGAGGTCAAGTTGCATCTAGGGGTCTATATCCTTAGAAGTCAACCAAAAGGTCAAAGGGTTGACCAAAACTCCAACATGGAGTGGAATTCATGGTTTTTATGTTTTTGAGTGTTGTAAGGTCATATGATAAGTTTTAGGACCAAGTTGGGGCATTGGAATTGATAAAATGTCATTTTGGCAAAAGATGTAAAAGTTGTCATGACAACTTTTGCAACTTTGCAAAGTTATCATGACAACATTTCCTAGTTTTTAGGAATTGGCTTTAATTATGCTCGAATCCAGACATGAGGGTCCAGACATGTGGGAATATGGTATATAAGGTGGAACAAACCATAAAGTGACAGTTAGAGTTCATTGTGTATGGACTGTGTGTTGAGAAGTAAGGAATTACATTATATTTTGCAGACAGAGCCATCATCCAATACTTTAATGAATTGAATGGATTGATTTAATGCATTGAGAGTGCTTTTTGTGTTATTTTCTTAGTATTTTTGGTATTGGTTTGATCATTTAATCTCACTAGTTAACATTTTGTAAATCATTTAGGTTTTACTGGTTCATTGTCCAGTTTTGGACCAGTCATGTAAATAATGGATTTCCTTGGAGTTCCCGTGGTCCAAAGTCTTATGACCACTTGGAATAAATTGAATCCTTGTATATAAATTTTACATATGGTGTGTGGAGTGTGTGTGTGTGTGTGTGTGTGTGTGTGTGTGTGTGTGTGTGTGTGTGTGTGTGTGTGTGTGTGTGTGTGTGTGTGTGTGTGTGTGTGTGTGTGTGCGGNGTGTGTGTGTGTGTGTGTGTGTGTGTGTGTGTGTGTGTGTGTGTGTGTGTGTGTGTGTGTGTGTGTGTGTGTGTGTGTGTGTGTGTGTGTGTGTGTGCAGGGAAGACATGAGAACATTCAGTCCCTAGGCGAGTACTAGTTATTCTGGCTAGGGGAACTGAACAAAGAAGAGGAAATAAAGATTTCTTGGTGATTGGTGTATGCCAATAATTGGTAGAGGAGTGTAGGGGAATGTATTATAGACATATTTAAGGAATGAGAAGATCAGAGGAGGTTGTTAGTGTAGTTAATGAAAGCCAAGAAGCCAAACTAGTTTGCATGCCCTAGAAACCCTTAATTTTAGGGGTTTGGTGAAAGTCCAGTGTATGGAAAAGGTGAGAAACTAAGACCTAGTAAATATTTAAGCCTAGGAAAAACTCACAAGGAATCCATAATTATTTTTTAGGGGTGTTAAGGTTTTTTGGAAGAAAATCCATTATTACAGTACAAAGGAGGGCTAATTAGGCCTAAAACTTACAAAATAAGGACCCGATTGGAAATCAATGAAAGGATCCTTCAAAATGGATCAAGGAGAGTTGAAAGAGACCTAGGAATGGTCAAGAATAATAACTTCATTAGAAAGAATAGGTTGGGAAGAAAGTGACTAGGATAAGCCCATGGAAGAGAAGAACTATGGAGAAGGATCTAGTGTGAATTTGAACTTGTTGGAGAGCTCCTCGTGAGTTAGAGGAACATATAGGAATAATATAGTTAGGGTGGTGATAGGAAACCTAAGAAAGACCAAGAGAATGTCTAGTAGAGAGAAAGAAAGATCTAGGAGTGGGATCTCCCCATCACTAGCCAGATTGGATCAAATTTTCCATGTTTTCCTTTATCTTCCAATCTGTCATTCCACATCAGCACAGAATCTCCAATATTAAATTGCCTTGGCATTGATTTCATATTATACAAGTTCTTCACCTATAATTGGAGATTTCCATTTCTTGCAGAGGCTTCCCTCCTTGTTTCATCCAATTCAATCAATTCATTGATTCTTAACTACATATCACTGTCAATGTCGTCATCATACACTTGCACAAACTTGTACATTTGCATCAAATTATTCTGAGGAAACCTAGCCTAGATTCCATACACCAAATCAATTGGGGCACATCCTATTTATTTTTTGTAGGTTACCCTATTTTCCCAGATAGCCAACATCAATTTTGAGTCCCAAGCCTTTTTGTTTTTATCCAGGGCCCTTTTAATGATCTTGAGAAAACTCTTATTTCTAGATTCTACCTGGCCATTTCCTTGTGGGTGATAAGGTGAAGAATAGGATGTATGAATACCATAATCTACACAAAAATTTGTGTACTCCTCAGATCTAAAATACATGGCATTATTTGAAACAATTCTCTCTGGACCTCCAAATCTGGTGACAATGTGATTTAGCAAGAAATCAATAACCACTTTACTAGTTGCTCTTTTGGTGGGGATTGCTTCAACCCATTTAGTAAAGTAGTTGGTAGCCACAATTATCCAATGTATTTTTTTTCTATTTCTCCTATGAAATCAATACCCCATTGTTGGAAAGGAGCATGTACTTCTACTAGTGTCAAAGGTACATTTCCAGAGAATTTTAGCTTACTAGAGAAACACTGACAGGAATCACACCTTTTAACTAGTTGATGAGAACTCCTAAAAATAGTGGGCCACTAAAATCCTACTCTCAGAACTTTATTTTCCATATAGTGGTCACCATATACACCATTATGCATTTCTTGCAAAATTTTGTCAGCTTGTTCTTCATCTACACATTTCAATAATATTCCTTCAGGGTTTCTCCACCATAACTCATCTCTGATCAAAGAAAAATGAATGGCTTGTAACTTCAGAGTTCTTCTTTTGTTTTCATCCATTCCTACAGGGCAATTCATCCTTTGTAAATAATAAATAATTTCTTTATACCAATCACAATGGTTCAGAGTACATATAAAAGACCTTTGTTCCTCTTCTACTATATTTATGTGAGTATCATCCAAGTTTGTATTGGCCATCACCTTACCTAATCCCATTCCCCTGACCAATTTTGTAATTTATATGTCAATGTTGAACCTGTGAATCATGTTCATCCACCTGCATCTCTTTCCAAACACCTCTTGTTGTGTAAAGATGTCTTTTATTACAGAAGAAGGAACATAGGAAACCACAATTGCACCCATCAAATAACATCTAAAAGCTTTAACATATTTCACCAGTACATATGCTTGTTTTTCATTAATATCATATTTGAGCTCTGCAGCTTGTAGTGACTTACTGAAAAAGGAAATGGGTTGCTCAAACCCTTCTTCATTTTTTTGTAATAAAACAACAAAAATTGTGTGGCCAGATGCAAAATAAAAAATATTCATTGGTTTAGAATAATCAGGAGTTCTAAGTACAGGGGCATCTTTGATGGCTTACTTTATTTCTTAGAAAGCCTAGGTGGCTTCTCCATTCCATTTCATTGTAGCATCTTTCTTCAACATCTTGGAAATATGCCTACTTTTTTCAACAAAGTTAGTAACAAAACACCTTAAAAAGTTCACCTGACCGAAGAAAGATTGTATGCCTTTTACATTCTTAGGAAGGGGAACTTTATCAATAATAGCCACTCATTCTGGATCAATCCTAACCCCCTCCTTTGAAACAATGTGACCTAATAACTTACCCTTAGTTAGTCCAAATGTATATTTTTTAGGATTCAAAGAAATCCCATATTCCAATTCTCTCTTGAAAATATTTTCTAGGTGCTCACAATGTTGCTCTTCTTTTTTAGAATAGGCTATAAGATCATCTTGATAGGCTTCTAAGAATTTTTGTAAGAAGTCCAAGAATGCAACATCCATAGCCCTTTGAAATGTAGCCCCAACATTTATGAGACCAAAAGGCATTCTAGTATAGACATATGTTCCTCAAGGTGTAGTAAATGCAATTTTAAATTGTTCAGACTCTTTCACCATTATCTAGTTGTATCCAGAAAAACAATCCATCCTGGACATCAATTCACAACTAGTAACCCTCTTCAACATATTTTCCATATTCAGGAGAGCATAATTATCTTTTAATGAGGAAACGTTTAAATTCTTGAAATCAACACATAGCCTAATGTCTCCATTCTTCTTTCTAACAGGTACTAAGTTTGAGACCCAGGAAGAGTGTCTGATAGGCTTGATTATCCTTGCATCCCTCAATTTCATTAGTTCCTCTTCCATTTTAGGTCTTAGTGTGGGATTTATAGGTCTTTGCTTTTGTCTGAAAGGCTTAGCCTCTTCTTTCAAAGGGATCGCATATTGGAATAAATCCTCCTTATATACTTTGAGATCATCATAAGTCCATGCAAAAACCTTCTTGTATTTCCTCAAGAGATCAATTAGATTCATTTTCACCTGGGGAGACATTTTCTTTCCAATAAATAAATTTTTAGGAACTTCATCTGTTCCTACATTTACTTCCTCCAGATCCTCTGGTTTGTTTATAGTTTTAGTAGAACAGGATTTGTCTTTGTTATCAAAGGCTCTTTCAAGCACAACTAATCCTTTTGGAACTTTATTTGATTTCAAGTGTAGGATATCCTTACCAAAAATTGTATCTTTTCCATCCAAAGTTTCTATACACCCTTTGAAATCCATTTCTTTGTTTCCAAATTTAGGTTCATAATGCAAAAATCTCAGAATATCTACATCATCTTCAAAAACTTGTCTACTTTCAACATTATCATGTAGACAAGGCCTAGATTGAACCTTTATTTTAGAGATTCCATAAAATGTAATGGCTTCTCTCCTTAAAGAAATATTTTATAGCAAGTCAGCCATTCTATTTATGCTTCTGTCCATCCATTCAATACCAAATGCATCAAAATTCTCCAATTCATCCCAGACAACATTTTTGTACTGCTTCAATCTTTGGTTCTTTGAAGCATATTTGGATATGATCTTAGACACCACCAATTCAGAATCTTCGGTCACTCTGAGACTTAATATCCCATGCATGGAGGCCAACCTCAGTCCTATTAACAAAGCCTCATACTCTGCAACATTGTTTGTACATGTAAACGATAGTGTGAAAGAGAACTTGAAAGTTTTAATAGTGAGAGCTATCAACAAAACTCCAGCAGCAGCTCCCTCCTTCAAGCTAGCACCATCAAAATACATAACCCACAAATTATTTTTGTCTAATAAATTATTTTTATCTTCAGACAATAGCATAGGTTGAAACTTCCCTTCAACCCCTTTGTCCTACACTTGGAAAGAACCAATATCAATATCCAAAAAATAGTTCATGTTATCAACTTCATTTTCCTCAATCATATGAAGGGTTCTAGTTTCTTAGGACACTTTGATATTCTCGCCAGCAATATTGAAAGTGGAAAAAGATAAATCACACTGAATACTTCCCCCCATTGAAGCACTCCATTTTCTTGACAACAACATTCCATATTGGGGAGGAATGTCCACAACTAAGACACTAATTCTCAACACTTTGACAGTGTATGCAACCAACTTATAAGGTAAGGCTTTAATAGTACCAATAACAGGCACTTCTCTAGAATCCATGGCCTGAAATATTCCATGGGGAGTATCAACCTTCAATCCCATTGACTTCATTACCTCTGCAGGCATGATAATATTAGATGCTCCAGAATCAATCATGCAATTCTTTAACATCTTACTATTGATAACTAAAGTCAGGAAAAAGGGATCCATAACTCCCAAAGAAGTATTAACAACATTAGTATCCAAGTAAATTTGAGGAATCTTTCAAACAATTCCATCATACTCCTCTAGCTTGCTTGCAGATTTATCCTCTGAATTTCCCATATTCTTACTCCCTTTTGGTCCTAGAATTTTTGTAGAAGTGACACCATTCACCCATGTCAAGGCCTTCTCCTTGTGTTACCCAATTCTCATCATTTCCAAAAGTGAAACCTTAACAGTGATTTGGGACAGAAGTTGTCCCATATCAACATGGGCATATTTTATGTCAGAGAAATCTTATTTCTCATTTACAAGATCTCAATCCTCAACATGAGTGGCCAATTTGGGCTCATCTCTCTTTTGTTGTTTATTGTCCTTTTATGGAAGGGGAACAATTATTTTTGGCATCTTTATTTCCACTTTATGTACAATAATTGGAACATTAGGCTTGTCTATTTTCTTAACCAGTATCTTCTTGACACCCTCAACATGTTTTTCCTTTTCTTTTGGTTGCTTGGTGTCTGTTTTAGTTTTCTTGATGAAAATACTGGCTGGTTTTCCATCTGCAGTTCCAAGTATTCTATTTCTTAAGTTATAATTACTCCTTGCTTGAGTAACCATGTTAGCTATGATCTGTGTTATTCCTCATCAGAAGGTCTCCTAAACATAGGGGTTTCCTCACCTTTTTTAGCATTGCATCTTATATCATCAAACTCCCCTTCCTTTTCATCAGAAGAACTTTGTGGATGATACGTTCCCTTTATGCTTAATGAGCCAGATCCATCTTGTTTTTTTTTCTCATCATCAGGACCTACTTCTTCCCACAAAAATGAAGAAGCCATAGCACACCCACTATCATCATATAACTCATCTTCGTCATCCTCTTGATCCTCACTTGTGGATACTTTTAAAGCAATAGCACAATAATCAGAATTGTGAGAGGATTGGCATAATACACACCATGAAATATCATTGCACATGTTAACAGAGGCTTTCTGTAAATTAGAATCAGGGGTGCTTTCATCAGGTTTGTCTTTCTTTTGTGGAAGAATAGGCTTCCCATCCTTCTATTAGGTAGATAGGGGTAATTTTGCATCCTTGGCTATCGATTGAAATTTATAAAAGATGGCTTATCATTATTTGGAACCCTACTATTCTTATTGTCTCCGGGATTTAAATCCTTCAAAGCACTTAATATTTTATTTAGACTATCCTCTTCCTTAGGCTTCACATTTGAGGATTTGTCTAATTCCTTTTTGTTGAACCTTTTTGGCTTTCAGTCTTCCCTTCTAATGACTTTCCCTGATACTCTTCTATTTGTTTCAATGTTAAAGGTTATTTTATAGGCTTCCCTAATATTTATAGGGTTCTTGTCTCTAAGAAGATATCCCATTTTGGCATCAAAATCATTTAGATAGGTTGCAAGGTATACCTTGTCATTAAGCCTCACACTTGGAAAAGCTTGTGCATAGCCCTTTGGAATCTTATGTTGAACTCCACAACTTATTCGTTTGCATTTTTCTTGACGTTGTTGAATTCATTCAACATAAATCCTTCATTGGTCTTGTAAGCATACTTATCTCTGAAACAATATTTGAATTCATCCATAGACCCCTGACAATCATGAGGTAACCCTCTAAACCAATCCCTGACATCCTCAGTTAGTGATTGAACAAATAGTTTCATTATTACATCATCATGTCCAATCTCATAATCATCCATCATATCAATAAACTTCTTTAAATGTTCTTCACATGTAATGACATTATTTCCTGCAAAATTTGGAAGTTAATCTCTAATTTCTTTTGGAATTTCATTGGGATAACCAGGAATACCAAGAAAAATGATTTGTATGTACCTTTCTGCAAAGACATGTGTCTTTTGGAGTGAACTATTTCCTTGAGAAGTATATGCTTTAACATTTGATGTGGTAGCAATCCCAGTGCTAGCTGGTGGTGGAATACTTGTTGCTGGATTCACAGGTTTTCCAACATTAGCATAAGGTGTTGAAGAGGTAGTAACAGTAGGAGGAGGTCCAGAAGATTTCCTGAGAAATTCAATTTTCTTTTTCATTTCCAAAGCGGAAGCTTCCAACTCTTCTTTCTCAAGCTCCTTGGCTATAATTTCCTTTTCCCTCTTAGCCCTTTCTAAATCAATGTCCAATTTGAAAATTGGATCCACCAGAAACTCTTTACTCATCAGTTCATTTATTTCAATTCATGTGGCCTTCTGCTTACCTTTATCCTTAGGCTTTTGAGTATTATAAAGTTATCGAACGACATGTTCTTGTTCAACCTTTTCAGCTACAACAGTATAATTGATTGCCTCTAAGTCCAACAATAGCCTCTTTAATTGTTCAGATTTGATCTGAGCTTGTCTGATCCTATCCTCCTTTTCTTGATCTCTTTATTATCTGATAGAAATTTTCTCATGAGATCTCCTCTCCAATTCATCAACTTCTTCAAAGATCTCCTCAGAATCTGGGAGAGTTGTTTCAGATTCTCAAATTTCTTCATGGATTCTTTCTCTTCGGTAATTATGGGCATGAGGTCTGTCTAATGATAAAGAGCTCGGAGCACCAGGGGCAATCCTATCCTCTTCACCTCTACTTTTACTTCTAGACCTCCTATCATGTCCTTGAGGTTTTTGAAGGCAATATATTTTTCCATTAGTATACACAAGGAAAAACATGATCTACACCATTGGTTTACACTACATCGACAGACAGGGCACAACACTACTCGACGCCAAGGTTACCTGATACTGCCAAGTTAAAGGCATCCTGAAAAACACTATTCAGTGTTACTCGATGAAAAAATGGTTAAAGGAACTCGATGATCATTTCAACAAAGGAATGCCGACAGACTTTCAGTTCAACCCGACGACCAAGAACCGACAGTCAATTACATCCCGCAAAAAGTGGATCTGACTTTCCACGTCAGATAAATCACTGAAGCTGTATATACAACTTCTTTATTTGTTTTAAAACCATTATGTGTGGAGGAAGCAATGTATTTATTTATTTTTAATTAGTTTTACTAATTTAAAACATGCAAACTAAAGATCAAGGTCAAGTTGTAAACCTTGGATCTAAGAGTTAACATTGTAATGCGTGATTCTAGAATAGGTCAAATACTTGTATAAATAGTTGCTCAATCTATTTTGAACATGTTGTTGTTAGATGAAGATTGTAGCCATGAAGAGCATCTAAAGACCAGACAAGAGATTTCATGCACAAGGACAGTAACGGATCAAATCAGTTTCAAGAACAAAAACACAGGCTACTGACGAGCAGAGAAAGGTATTAATCAGTCACGTAAGGTGATATTATTATTATGAGAGCTTTAATGGATCTATGATTAGCAATTGTAGATTTCATATAGTCAGGTCAAACATATGTACTCATTCTAACAAGTGTAGTACACTTAAGAAATCCTTTCAAGAAAGGTGGACCTAACAATATTATTACAAATCTCTTAACCAAGTGCACACTTAAATTAGTGTTGCTAAAGCTCTTAACATAGTAGATCTTAATAGGTCTCCACTTTAATACTCCTAACAGGGTAGATCATCAGAAATGATCAATTGTAAGCCTTTACCAGCTCCCTTCCATTCTACAGATGGTGAAGTTTTGTGGGTGCCATCCCCACCACAGTTTTTACTTCCTAATAGGAGTTTTTTGCGATATCATATCTTGTGTTATGTGTTTATTACTTTCATGAATGTTTCTATGAATGTTGCAAATAATTAAAGATTATGAATTAATGTTACATGCATAAGAAAGAACAACAGTAACATTCGGTAATACAGTAAAGAATGATTACTAATGATGAATGGTGAAAAGAGTTAAAAGATTTAGAGGTACTGATTCACCCCTCCCCTCTCAGTACTACTTCCCATTAATCCCAATAATTGGTATAAGAGCTAAGTCTCTTCTTGGAAAAGCTTAAAGGCTTAAGAGAAAATATCATACAATGGAGAAGTACAAACTTGATAACAATATTGAGAACAAAAAGCTTGAGATACAGATGTTCTATGAACAGTATAAAGAAGCGAGAATCAAGATGAGAGAGTTGTTGGATGAGAGGAAAGGTATGGCAACCCGGAGCAATGAAAAAGATTATCAAGAAGAAGATATTCTAGATTTCTTTGAATCTTCAGGATCAAATACAAGTAATGTATCAGATACATCAGAAGAGAACATCACAAATCTGAAGGAGATCAATCAACACCTAACAAAACAAATAAAGATGCTGCAAATCGGTCAAGAGACCCAAATGGTGAGAATGATTGATGTGATGAGTTCTGCTAGACAAGCTAAAACAGAAAGAACACTTGCTATTGATGATAGAAGGAAGATTACAAACAAACTACAAGAGAAGGAGTTAGAAATTAAAAGACATGTTGAGCATCACCATGAGATTACAAATTAGATTATTCTTATGAGTCAAGAAGCAAACATAATGAATATAGAACTCATTGAAAGAGTATAGGATATCGGTGAACTAAGAGAAGAGAATGAAAAAATAAAGCATGAGGTTAGAATTCAGCAACAACATAATGAAGTTATCAGAAAGGCTGAAGAGAGCAATAAAAGAATGGATGATTTTCTTGAAGGATAATGAAGAGTCAACAAAAACAACGGTCTAGGCTTTACCGAAAATGGAGAATCATCAAATCAAGCCAATCCAAAGAATGTCTATGAAAATCCAAGACCAATAAAGTTGACATGCAAGCGTTGTGGAAAGCAAGGCCACACATCAAATGTGTGTAGAGGCAAAATGAAAGGTATTCCTAAATCTACATCTTCATTCATAGGATTCTGTTATAAATGTAACAAGAAAGGACATAAAGCATATGAATGTAAGTCTAAGATGGATCAACCAAAGAAGGAAAACTACATGGACAAATATTTTCCTACATGCAAGATGAATGGGAACACAAGTCTTGAATGCTGGAAAAATAAAAGGCAAGCATGGAAGCTTAAAGGTCAAGAAACTCCCTATCAACCAAAGAGAATTGGTAATCAATGTGTATGGGACTACAATACTTGGACAAACTGTATAACATGTGGTAGATATAGTCACATTGCTGCAAACTGCATAAGGGCATGGACCAAAAGGTCTAGAGGCTGGTCAAACCATGGAATGGCATGCTTACACTGTCACAAAGTTGGTCATCTCAAGAAAGATTGTAAAGACCGAATGACAGAGACAAGCACATATCCCAATGGAAATACCATTGCAGATATCCGGAGGGCTAGAGAAAAAATGTGGAGAAAATCTTCAATCAATGATGAAGCTAGACCAAGCAATGCAAATGGTGACACCTCATCCAATGGATTCGGTGACATCACCACCCCCACTTATGTTGAACAAGTATGGAACTGCACAACACCAAGTCATATTTTGCATCAATTCCATTATACAATTGATAGATAGTCAAAATTTACATAAATAAAGATGCATGTTATGTTACTTGTTTCAATTCTGAGAAATCAACCCCGTCAGTATACACATACTGAAAATCATCAGTGAATATAAAGGATGAGTTATTTACACTTATCAAAAATTATCGGTCAACACATAAAATGGTTAAGTTACCAATGTAACCCGACACTCATCAGTAAGGAAGCAAAGTTACAAAGTTGTCATGACAGAATACCGATATCTGTTGGTAAAAGCAAGATTATTAATAGTTGTCCTGAGCATCATGTCAACACCGATGATGAATTTGAAAATTGTCCTGACCAACTCTGTCTTCATGTCCCGACGAGTCTTTGAGCATTTATGACAGAGACTTAGGGAAAAAAGTCTATAAATAGTCGACGAAAGCACTTCATTTTGCATCCGCAATTTGAAGAAAAAGCAGAGAAAAAAATAGAGTGATTGAAGAGCATTCAACAGAGCATCCTCAACTCAATCCAAGCACACACAAAATAGATCATTCACCATTACCATAGATTGAAGTAAGTACCGAGGGCACTGAAAGATCTCTGTCGTTATTTTTCAAGAAAACCCTAAATTTTCAAGAAAGCCCTAAAAATTGAAAAATGATGGCAACCGCCTCAAGAACCGCTAAGATCAAGAGTGATAAGAAGAATGTGGTTAAGTTAATCAAGAACAACACCTGTGTAGAACCTAAATACAAGATGTGACCAGAGATTGCATCGCAACCCGATGAAACTGGTGCATTTTCTATGATTCCACCTAGGGTTTTTCTAATAGAGGATGTAAGGTCCTACATTCACTACAAGATTGCTAAAATGGGTGATCTAGAGATGGATGAAGCTTACAAGAAGATTTATGATGTAGAAGGAAACCTAAAGGAAGATCACAAATACTTAGAGGTTAAAGGGATAACTAATGCACTATATTTCCCGAGGGACTTCAAGACCAACTGGATTAGGTTGATACTTAGCAGATTGCATGACCAGAAGTTGTGGTTGGATCAACCCAAACAAATCACTAAGGATGTCCTTCATGCTGTCACTGGTTATCCAATAACCAACAAACCTAAGGCACATAAGCATCCTTCCAGGCCAGAAGTAGAAAAGCTTACAAAAGTTGAATGGGATAACAAAGGTCTCAAAGTGAACACCATCACCGACGAAGAACTGAGATTCGGTGCATGTGTGATTGGTTACAAGATATTTCAAGAAAGCAGGTTGAACATCATATCAAAAACATCAGTAAGCACAACTTACAAGATTATGATGAAAGGCATACAGATGGATCTATGTGAGAACCTGTTGAAACAACTTGATGAGAACATGAACACAATAAGGTCTGCAAAGACTAACACATGTAAGTTCGGCTCACTTATCATGTGTATCTTTTTCTAATTTCAAGAATACTTTCCTTCAATAGGAAAAGTGAAATGGGACTCTACAAAACTAGTCACATTATAGATTAGTGAACTAATTAAGTCACTAGGAGATAATTTTGAATCTATTATGACAACATACTTCATTGAATTCAAGGAAAAGATGATGGAAAGGATAAGGATCCCTGAACAACTTATTGAAAAACATAGGGATGAGATGTTTTATGGTGGATATAGATTTCACCCACATTAAACCGGTTGTACCAAGGACACCTTGGTTAGCCCCACTTGATTATGAAATCAACATAGATCAAGTAACCAATGTTATTGATGCATTGATCAATGAGCCTATTGACAGCAAGCAACCAAGGTTTGGAACCTATGAAGAGGCCAGATAAAAGATAAAAAGAGGCCTAGAAATTAAGAAGACTCTCAATAAGAAAAATAAGATGGTCAAGAATCTTAAAAATATTCTATCGGTAAATGAGGAGGAACAAGAAAAAACTAAGGAAATCGATGAACAGGGTACCATCGGTGAAGGGCAGGACAAGAAAAGATCAGACTCTAGGGAAACTGAATCAGATACACCTCCACCTCCTACAAAGAAGCAGAGGACAAGGAGTCAAACTGATAAGACTGATACTACACCTCTTAAGAAAGGTCAACTAAGGACCTATAAGAGGAAGCAACCAGCAAAGCAAAAAAAGGAACAAACTGTGAAGACTACACCTACAAAAAGGAGAAAAAGGTTGGTTAGGACAAAAGCTGACATAGAAGACACAAAAGATGATGAGCCTAATGTGACAAAGAATAATTTTAGAAATCTAACAATTGATGAGGCTGTTGAATCCATTGCTACACATGGTACAATGACTGATAAGAAAATTAGACAATGGGATACACTCAAACCAGAGGACCAAAATAAGATACAAGAGGCAATCATCAGGTCAATGGTAAAATTCAAATATGTACCAGCTAAATTTATCAAACAAATACCTAAAGAGCTAGGTAATAGATTATCCCAACAGTGGTCATATGCTCTACAGACTGAAAGAGAAGCAAGGGAGAGGGTACTTGTTACACTTATGCTTCCCGAATCTAAGGTTGAAGAAATCAAAGAAATTATGAAGAAGCACTCAGGGAAATTTATAGCCAAGATAAGGGCTTACAAAGTGCTTGAAGATAAGTTTATAGAGATAGACACAATGACCAAGACAAAATGGAGACAACTCCTAGATCTGCCAGCAGAGTCAACCAGTCATGAGGAACAGTTACTTCTCACCGACAAACCTCATAGAGATGAGGAGAAAGACAAGGCAAGTCCTCTGCACATTGATTTGGACAATGTTAAAGATATGGAGCCAATATATTTGGACAAGGTAATGGATGATCTTGACATTCAAGACATCACCAATTATGACTCTGATAAAGATCTGCAGACGAAAGATAATGTAATATTCATAACACTTAAGGATCAGGGAAGGTAACAAGAATTGAAGACATCAAAAGATAAAGAAATGAATGTTGCTGATGAGACATGGCATGACACATCAGTCATGGACTTAACAGAACTGGGCGTAAAAGTACAAACCTGTGTCACACTTTTATAACGGAAAAGGACCACAACATGCAAACTATTCAACTTTAACGACATAAAAGGTGGCGTTTGTATTTAGAATTTGAGGATGATGTAAACTAAAGAAATGTGTAAAAATGGATTAAGTTTATGTCTATAATTTTTAAAAAAAAATTTGAACAAGAATGTACATAGTTTTTTAATTTTTGAAGTCCA
>MU217358.1:396353-408463 GCA_018584345.1 Thuja plicata | reverse complement strand
ATAATTTTTAAAAAAAAATTTGAACAAGAATGTACATAGTTTTTTAATTTTTGAAGTCCATTTTTCCATTGCTGAAAACTGCTGAAAATCTGGGGTCTAGTTCCCTCCAAACAAGTATATGCAAATAGTCTATTTTTCCCCTGATTTCAAAAGATGTTATAGATAAAATGTATAGCTAGTGCATAAAAGAAGAAAGATTGGTTTTCAATGTATATTTTCTCCGTTATAACTGCTCAAAGTTGAACTTATCTGAAATCGACAGTTTTCACCTCCCTCCAAATTTTCCCAATCAAATCTACACCATTCAGAAAAAAAATTACATATTCTTGAAGAGGACTCTCTCCTCTAGTGTTAAATACAAATTTTAAATTTTTTTGATATGATTTACTATTTTTTTATTTATTTGAAGAAACATCTTCTTGAATGTTAAAATACCTACTTGTTGTATTTTGAAATTATAATATATTAGATCTAATCAAAATATTATAAACTTTATATGAAAATAATCTTGACTCTAAGCTCTACAAAAGGGTATTTTTTATATTTTTTAAAAATATCATTAAAAAGAGTAAGGGTTATTCAAACATCAATTTTTTGAAATAATTTTATTTCTTTGGTAATTGGTATAAAACATGTATTTAATAGACATTTCCAATTGGAAAAGTTTAACCACATATCTAGCTTAGCTAGAATGAATCTAGCTAGACCATATGTTTGACGAAAATTAATTTTTATTTAGAAATACTCAAATTTAGCTATGCTGATAAGTGATCCTGAAACGTGACACAGCTTTGTGCTTTTACCAGACCCTGCAGAGAAAGTACAAAAATATGAGGATGTCATTGCTCAAAAAGATCAAAATAACGAGCAGGACACCACTCTAGATACAGCCCAAGCTAACACTCAAATAAATATGCCAGTATTAATGAAGACAATCAATATACTAGAGGGTAATGAAGGATCTACTATAGAGGATACAAGCACACCCAAGGACAAGGGTGATGATGAAGCAAAAGACACCACAGATAACACAAGGGACACAACTGCAGAGCAAGCTACAATTGATGATCAGAAAGATAAATCTACTGATAAAAATAAAGAAGAGACACAAAAGGTAGAAGAGGACAAGAAGAAAGATGAGAGTGAAGAAGCAAAGAAAGATGAGCTGGAGAAGAAAACAAAACAAAAATATGCAGAGACACCCAAGGTTGATGGAGAGACGTCTTCACCAAACTGAAAGGTACACACCAAGAAGAAAACACAAGAAGCATCATCAAAAAGGACTTCACCAAGCACTTCAGAGAGGAAAAATGAACTAGCAATGGTAGTTCATACATCTGCATCCCCACAAGTCTCAAAGAAGAAGAAGAGAAAGCATAAAAATCCAATAACTTTGGATGAAATCATTGAGATTCCAATTTTTGATCGGAGGACATTGGATCCAACTGAATTGACCAAGTATACAAGAATCTGTGAGACAAAAGCAATGCCAGACAAATTAAGGAAAGCCACAAAGGAGGCAAAGGTACTAGAAGTAGCAAGAGGTATACTTTAGCAAATAGTACCAGATGTAGATGTTGATCAAACAACCCCAATGCTTGATCAACTAGTGGTTCTCACAGAGGCAATCACATCTCAGAACATCAATGCTGAGAAGGTCATGGAAGAAAGAATTGAATAGAAGTATGTGTTCAAGCTAGCAGAAAAGATAAGCTAGGAAGTGGCATTGAAAAAGGTAAAGCTTTCTGAATTGGTGAGCACAATTGATCTAATCACCTCAGAAGCTATTACTTTGATACAAAAATTATGCACACTTGATAAAATCGCATGGGAGTATATTGACAAGATAGCACAAATTGATGTTGATCTTCAAACAAGTGCACAAAGTCTCACAAATAGTGAAGACGCAATAAAATTGCACAATGAGAAACTCAAACAAGCTCATAAATTGAGACAGGATATACAGATTGTAGAGACCAAGTTTAGAGATGAGGTAAATGAACTACAAGCACAACTCTTACCAACACTCTCACTACTAAAGAAACATATGACATAGGCAAATGCACTAATTTCCACCCCGAAAATGTCTATCCTAGACAACATTTATGATATGCATGCAAGGCTAGAGCTAGAGCACATGGCACTAGAACTCCTAAAAGAAAAATAGGAGAAATTGCTCGAAGACGTTAAGAACACCCACTCACATATTCTTGACACATTGTAAGTTACACATTTTTGTCACATTTTTGGCATCTTATAAGTTGTACATTTTTGTCACGAGTATCAAATAAAGGGGGAAGTGATATGTACAAACATAGTAAAATAAGGGGGAAGTGAAAGGAGGAAATGATGTGTATAGTCAAGCAATTGAAAGAGAAAAGAATAGGGAATGTATAGTACATAGGCAAGTATACATGTACATATATACTTATACTATACCTACGCATACAGTTAGGGGGAGTCATATAATGACAAGGATATAAACATGTGTACATACTAAACACTTTAGTATTATGCACATATCAGTTTTTGATACTAATGTCAAAGGGGGAGATTGAAGGAATTATATTTTTCCATTAGTATACACAAGGAAAAACATGATCTACACCATCGGTTTACACTACACCGACAGACAGGGCACAACACTACCCGACGCCAAGGTTACCCGATACTTCCAAGTTCAAAGCATCCTGAAAAACACTATTCAGTGTTACCCGATGACAAAAAGGTTAAAGGAACCTAACGATCAGTTCAACAAAGGAACGCCGACAGACTTTCAGTTCAACCCGACGACCAAGAATAGACAGTCAGTTACATCCCGCGAAAAAGTGGATCTGACTTTCCATGTCAGATAAATCACTGAAGTTGTATATATAGCTTCCTTATTTGTTTTAAAACCATTATGTGTGGAGGAAACAATGTATTTATTATTGTTTTAATTAGTTTTACTAATTTAAAACATGCAAACTAAAGATCAAGGTCAAGTTATAAACCTTGGAACTAAGAGTTAACATTGTAATGCGTAATTCTAGAATAGGTCAAATACTTGTATAAATAGATGCTAAATCTATTGTGAACATGTTGTTCAATGAAGATTGTAACCACGGAGAGCATCTAAAGACCAGACAAGAGATTTCATGCACAAGGACACTAATAGATCAAATCAGTTTCAAGAACAAGAACACAGGCTACCGACGAGCAGAGAAAGGTATTAATTAGTCACGTAAGGTGATATTCTTATTATGAGAGCTTTAATGGATATATGATTAGCAATTGTAGATTGCATACAGTCAGGTCAAACATATGTACTCATTCTAACAAGTGTAGTACACTTAAGAAATCCTTTCAAGAAAGGTGGACCTAACAGTCTTATTACAAATCTCTTAACCAAGTGCACACTTAAATCAGTGTTGCTAAAGCTCTTAACAGAGTAGATCTTAATAGGTCTCCACTTTAATACTCCTAACATGGTAGATCATCAGAAGTGATCAATTGTAAGCCTTTACCAGCTCCCTTCCATTTTGCAGATAGTGAAGTTTTATGGGTGCCATCCCCACCGCAGTTTTTACTTCCTAACATGAGTTTTTTGCGATATCATATCTTGTGTTATGTGTTTATTACTTTCATGAATTTTTCTATAAATGTTGCAAAAAATTAAAGATTATGAATTATTGTTACATGCATAAGAAAGAACAATAGTAATGGTCGGTAATACAGTAAAGAATGATTACTAATGATGAATGGTGAAAAGAGTTAAAAGGTTTAGAGGTACTAATTCACCCCTCCCCTCTCAGTACTACTTCCCATTAATCCCAACAGTTTTTTATGGACTACTCTCTTAATATGTCTTAGTCCATCTTCACATCTTTCACTTTGAGAATAGTAATCCCCATATACACCCATTTCCAAACCCACAACCTATTCATCTTCTGATGCATCTCTTTTCTATCTGGGTTGGATGGGATCCTCTACCCTAGTGTTCCTCTTTTGTCTCCAAGTCTTAGGAGTACTCTTGTCATTTGTTTCTTTCCTTGGTCGACTAGCTTAGGAGGTAGTTCGAAACTCACCTTCCAATTTATCCTCAAGATGATTCTTCATCCAGGATCTGGTATTTTTGTGACCCATATTCAGAGAGTGTGTATAGAATAATATTTATCAATGAGCACTACTGCAGATATTTCTTTGAGTCGCCACCCAACACTGGTTGGGAAAATACAACACTAACTCTTAGTTATATGAATTTTGCAACCATGAAACTTCACAAAACATAGGAGAACAACAAGGGGACAAATAAAATCCCAACAAATTGTTTAGTAATGAAACATATCTATGGGACAAGCAAAGTATAACTCTATATTGTCAAAGATCAACTTACTAGCTTATACAATAAGCAGGCCAGGAGTCTAGCTCAACTTGAAAAACTTGCGTTATTCATTACAACTTAATTCTAGTCCCTAGCAGAGTTACCATTTTGTTGGTGTTTGAAATGATTTTAAGATTTTCAAGCTACCAATATACCTATGGATAGATCTTAAAGAATGGTTAATTCCAAGTATGGGAAATCAGAGGTAATTGGACCAAATATAGGGACAAGACTGCCCTATACGCTTTTGGCTCTGCAAGACCAAGGTGGGTACAGCTAATCCAGCTCAACATATGACACTTGGAAACTTTCTTTGGATTCAAAATAATAGAAAATGATAAGACAATATTGAAAGAAAACCACTCACTCATTAATTCTCCATATCACGAGGACTATACAATAATAACCATGAAACTTTAAAATATTTCAGAGTTATTTTATATTTGTAGAATATAGTCAACACCAACTAAATATGTATCAATTATAGAAAATATTAATCTCTGGCCAATGCCTTATCCATTGGGCAATATCCTTTAGGCAAATTTAGAAATACAGAAATCAACTAATGTCAAAGATTCCAATCCATGAATACAACTATCCCAAATCCATACTTCTTATAAGATCCTAATGCTTACCAAAATGAATCTATGTTTTATTCAGAGCAATATTTAATTTGATCCTAGATCAAAACTAAAAAATAACAACATATACACATATAAACTCTATGTAAATGAATTAGAAAATTCATAACTCATGAGACAAAACACCGAAGGAGAGATTGAAATCTGGATATTTGTATTAAGTGTAAAGAATCATACTCCTGTAAAAAAAATGCAATCAGATATATACCACTTCAAGAAATTGCAAAAGACCTTAAACCTTTTTTATTTCTACCTTTGACACTTATCTAATAATGTATGTTATCCCTTGATTGAAAACTTTACATGTATTTCTCACTATCCAACTTTCCAGCGTCTTTTCCAATGATCTTGAGAATCCTTTTATAGAGGAGGATTGCAAAAAGCTACAGATCATTTGGAAAAATGACAAGATACATGACTCACATAAAAGACAAACACACAAGAGAAACAAAAACTGAGTTGTAACAAACATTTCCCAAGTATTTTGTCATATGGTCGCACAACCCTTGCAACTACTTCAAACTTGTTCGGAGCCCTCCAAGCGGAAATTGCTACCTTTTTCCTTTTATGAAGAGAATCCTTTTCATTCATTGTCCATCTCAAAAAGGTTGGGGCCCTGTCATCTATTTTAAAAAAAAACTTGAACTATCCCTTTTGCTCTTAACACCTGCATTATATATGCCCTTCCAAGATGTAAACACCTCATCACTGGGACAAGAGAAGTTAGTAACTTCATTTTTCTTGTTATTTAACTCATCCCATTGTATCTTCATTTTCTCAACTTCCTTTTTCCAAAATCCAAAATATGATCTAGCCTTTTCGATTGTTTCCACAGTTTGAAAAAACAACAATGTATTGTCCAAACCAAATGATAATATTCATTCTTATAGATAAATAACCATCCATTTTTCCTCTTCCTTCAATGTGTCATTCTTCCTAAAAACACTAGGAAATATCTCAAAACAAACTTTGGAGTATTCCCTCCTTAATGTCTTGGCCTTTTTCAGGATGATGTTCCTCCTTACTTCCAAATCTAATAAGTCCTTCACCAGCTTGTAAGTGGTTTTTATTGTATCATCATTGTTGTCCTCATTTTTGGACAAAGATAAATTTATTTTAAATCAGACTTCCATCCTATCCATTTATGCACAATTGGTTCCAATGTATCCTCATCCAATTTAAAATAATTTAAAATATCCTTTATTCTTTTCCTGCCTATATAAATAGATGCAAGATCCAATCCTTCAACAAATAGCATTATGGTGTCCCTCACCTTTTCTTCATACTTACCATTAAGTATGGCCTGGGCATTCTTGAACTTCTGACTTTCTTCAGCCCAATCTCCTCTTACCTTTTCTAACCTTTCTCTCTCCTCTTTCAACTTTTGTTTCTCAAAATCAAGCTCTACCTCTAATGTAGAGCTAGGAGGAAAATAGGAGGAGGGATATTCTATGATAGAGCTAGACAATGAAGGTGGCACTATATCTTGAGAAATCCTCCCTTGAGGAGATGTTTGGACTGATTGTTGTCCTCTTAGATGAACAGTTATCTTACCTTTCTCAATGAGATTTTTGTTCAAATCATTATATGCCTTAAGTAATACTTCTATTTTAATCCTATTATCTACCTTTTCCTTAGCATCTTTCTTTGCCACCTTCATATTGAACTTATTAGACTCTAATACCATGCTTGATGCTTCCAACCCTGAAGTTTCTCCAACTCTTTTTACTAACAAGCTGCCTTAATAATCAGTTGGGACAATTTCATTTCACTTCATGCCTTCTTCTCTCTTTAATGACCACATTAATAAAGCAACATGATAATCACTGAACTTAACCCCTTTGATTTCTTGTTGAGCTGCTTCTAGTAAAGAATGTACAATTTTTGTCTCCTTTCTAACAACATAAAAAACAATTGTATCTGCAATGTCCCATTCTGGAAGAATGAGGACTCTTGCTTTACTGATCAGTGCTCTTCTCTCTTCAGGTATGAACTTCACAAATTTGTCTAGCATTTCTTTCTTTAGTTCAGCCTCAATTTCATTCATGTCTGTATCAGGCTGATCCTCGTGCTTCTTCTAACTTTTCTCCTTGAATTCCTTAATATGAGTTCTCCATAAGAACTGCATAAATGCTCTAGCTTTCACAAAATTGTCATCTGATAATAACTCATCACTAACCTACTTTCTAATGGGTTCTAAATCTTTCCCAGAAAACTTTTTTACTGTCATATCCATCTCAACATGTTTAGAAGCTTCAGGCATCCCCTCTTGCATTTCTTGATGTGTCACAAATTTTTTCCCTATGCTTCCCATTTGTAGAAATTGTTCTGCTATTACTTGCTCATCAATACGCAAAGGAGATTAAGAAGGTGAATATATATTTTCCAATTGTTTCCCTTCTTCCTTTGTCCTTTGCCTCTTTGTGGAGGGCAGTGATTCTAAATCAGTACTTATTGGCCTTTTCCCTCTTGAGGTAGAAACTTCCTTATCATGTGTTTGTTATGCAATTTGGCCTCTATGGGATATCTCCCTTCCTAGCATGACCATGTTGTACCCTTGCTTCTGGTGTAGAACATATTTCTTTGGTGGGATGATCCTAGAATGTGTAGAATTTCTTAAGACGGCCTTAGCCTTCTCTGGTTCTGCCTTCATTACAACCTCTTTCTTTTGATTCAATGTCTTCATTGTGTCTTCAAAGAGTGTCATTAATGAATCAATTTTATTTTCCCAAGGCTTGAAATACTTCAATGGATCATATCCTTTATCAAAACATTGCACAAAATCCAAGGTCTTCTTATAGACCGACCATTTTTCCTTCCTAATCTCTTGTTCCTACAGGTTGAATTCATTCCTAATAATTTCCTCAGGAAAATGGAAGTGGTGATCCATTTCTAAATACCTTGTTCTCTTTTTAAACATGTTATTTATAAATGCCTTAGGGTTAGCACATCTTGCTATTGAGGTTGCTAGATGACAAGGCTCAAGAAATTTATCCATATGTACCCAACCACCCTTGGTGATAACAAATTGGTGAACAATTGTAATGCTGGGAAAAATAGTACCTTTTCCTTTTCTTGTTAAAGCATCCTCCTGTAGATGACCAATCTACCTTATTATCTCAGATATACCCATTTTGAGGGAGACTTGATAAGGGAGTATATATGGGGTGCCTCTGAAACCATATACTCTAAATACAATTGAGACAAGATACAAAATAATATCACCCCAATTGTTCACTATCTTAATGCTTTGAGCATACAACTTTGGTCTCAAGAGATTCAACAGTGATTTGGGGATCCTGGGGTTTTTAGAAAACAACAAGGTTCTCAGCCTTGAAGCAAAGCACCTTTCAAATGTAAGATAACTAGCCTCTTTTATATCCCATGATATATCTGTGCTTGACAAATGGACATGCATTTCTTCCCTATCCTTAACCCTCAATAGATCCATTTCCTTCTCAAAATAAATTGCACCTTTACATAGGAACATGTGCATTATCATAGAGTACCAACCAAATGGTTTATCTACCTTTCAATTTTGAATACCAATTAAACCATTGTGGATCAAATCAACTACATATGGTGCAAAGTCAAATATGATAGCTAAATGAGGATGGAGAATTTTAACCATGATAACATGTAATGGATGGGCATTTCTTTCTCTTCATCATCTCCGAAAATATGACTCAAAGAACTGTATACACTTTTGGCCTTAATATTGAAATATTCTAACTTAATTGGTTCTGGCGTGTTGGGCCCTACTACAACCAAACCTCCAATCTTGTTGAAAAATTATTTCAAAGGTCCATTTCAAGATAATTCCTTTGGGCCATGTAAATATCTTTGAATGAATCAAAATTTATTTCATCAAGTTGCACAAAAGGTTCATTTAATTGAAAGTATTTTTGAATTTCTTCAGCTGTGATGCTTATCAAAATATCTCCATTTAGATCTCTTACGACCCTAGCTGCATGATCATAATTTTGTGCCACTTGAAGTAACAAATAAATATCCATAAATATTCTTGGGACTACCAGTTTTCCTACATCAAATTGCCATATGTTGCTACTAGTGGCATAGGCATTTCTTTGACTAAATGTTGCTTTGAGCAATGCCAAACTAGTCGTGCCAAGATTGGCATCTCTTACCCATCTTCCCTTATCATATAATCCCTCCCCAATTTTTAAATGAGGGCTCTTTGGTACCAACTCTTTAATCTTAGTGGAATCATTGGTAGACCTAAGTAACTGTTGCAAGAAATCATCACACACATTTCTTTCCTAGTAATCTATTTTACCTGTGAGTTCTCTTCGGGGTGCCATTGCTAACTAGGGTATCTCAATCAAAAAGATTTGGAATTTGCAAATAAACCATATTTACTTCACAATCTTGAAAACCCCAATTGGCATTCAAATTCGCATAGTGCAGCGATGACATTACAGAATAACTTACCGGTTCTCCAAATGCTGAAAGATAGAATGAAAATGTTACAACTTGGCTATACTTCAATCTCTTCACAAATTATGTCATTTGAAACATCAAGTGGAAAACCTTATACATAATCTTGTCAACCCTTTTGCATTAAATTTTGATGATATGGCCAGATGTTCTCTCATGTTATTTGAAAATACATTGCTCAATGGTTCAGCCAGCCTTATTTCGTAGAAAATAAAAAATTTAAAACATGACTGTAGATTTTCCTTTAACAATGTTCCATCATATCGTGTGGCTAGCAACAACTTAAAAGAATTTGTGATCAACTGGTACATGTGTCTGTCAGGCGCAATGCCTTAATGAATAAAATATATGCATCTTTCCTTCTAGGCAAACTACCCACCATTAGATCAAACTGAAAACGCTTGATGCTTTACCCCTTTTTTATGCTTTGAAAATTGATGACCCCAAAATATTAGATACTACGTGTCAAGAAGGTGCAATGCCTTTAAAACTAAACATCTTACATCTCCTACTTGAGGAAATGCACCAGGCATACGATCAAATTTAATCTGAATGTCCTTTACTTTATCCTCAGCTCCGGGTCGGACCCACTTTGTACATGTGGCGCAAAGGCATGATGCCTTAATGACTTACATTTGATCACTTTCTATTTGAGGCATTACGCCTGCCATTGGATCGAGTAGGATCTGCATGAACTTTATCTTAACTTTTATCGTGGGACAGATCTGACTTGGACATGTGTCATACAGGCACAATGCCTTAATGACTAATCTGACTGCATCTCTTCTTCAAGGAAAAGCGCTCATCGTTGGATGGAAAGACATCTATCTGCATGTTATCATCACTTAACTCCCAGATCTAGCCTGCCACTTTCCATGTGTTGAGCAGGCGTAATGCCCTAAAAGGTATCTTTCCTACAACTTTTGATCAAGGCAAAGCGCCAGTCATCAAATTAGATCTGACCTATCAGCACTTTATACTCCCGCAAGCTTTAAACACACTGGCCCCATGATGTCAGAATGGATAGATGTCACATAAGAGCAATGCCTTGAAGAATAATATCACCTCATCTTACGATCAAGGCAAAATGTTGGTCATTAGATTGAAAAAGATTTGTGTGAACTTTATGATAACTTTAAATGTAGCTTGGCCCTGCCATATACATGTGTCCTTCAGGCGCAATGCCTTGATGAGTATTCAATGATCATTTTTTTCTTGAGGCAAAACGTTAGCCGTTGGATTAAAATCAACTTGCATGACACTTGGGTTGAAATAAAAAGGCCTTGTGGACTTTAGGACTTAGGAAAGAATAAAAAGAATTAATTGCTAAGGCTTACAACTTAAACCAAAAGGGGCCCCGACCATGGGAACTTCAAGCACATTCTTAAAAGACAGATTTAAGTGATCTTAAAAGGTAATGCAAAAACATAAGCCAAGAAAGACTTAGGGTTTTAGAAAAATCAAAACAAGGATTTAGCAAGTAACAACTAGGGTTTATGCAATCTTGAAACTTGCTCAGGGATTTAACACATGACTTAGCAGTGAGGCAATTTTTTTTATACCCCTAATAGATATGATTGCGAGGTTGACATCTCATTCTTTATTTACTCCACTAGTTATTGAGACTATTTTTTGAGAGTTGAGAGATGAGGTCTCAGGAAATGTATCCTTAGAGATGGTCCAGAGTCATGTCCCTAAGGAGATCGTCAAACAAGAGGTCTTCCCATTTTATGATGGGAAGGCCAAGGTGAGGGGATATCAGGTTATGCGATACATAGTTCCTTAGATAGCTTGCATGATATACCCTCAATTCCTTGCAGCACATGGTTGTAATCCTACTAATGATGATATTCCATTATATTTTACCCAACATTTATATGATGAGTTCCATTTGGTTCTCAATGTCAACTATCTAGATATTTTTGGATAATTTAGACAAGGGCATCACAAAGTTGTTGATTGCGATGTGTATCATAAGGATGATCAATTTGTACCTACTGCTAGAGAGTTGGTTGGGAAGAGGACTCCGACAGTGGCACTAGTGATGGCTGCTACTGCCAATAGAGATATAATTTCTTCCCAGGGGGAAGTAGTTGACAAGATAGGGTAGATTGCAGCTGCAACCACCACTATTACTTCTGACACAGTCGACAGATATATTTTGACTAGATAGAGCAGACCGAGATCCACTTTTGAGGCATCACATAGTACTGTAGGATCCAACGATGAGGCATATAGAGCTATAGGTCTTCCTACACCAGGCGAGACACAAGCGCTTTCTGGACAACAATGTCACTTGGATGTGGCACTTTATTTTTTGGAGGATCTTCTACAATCAATTCCTATATTGCAGACATGTAGATGATACTGTGCGTGTGTATTTGGGTACCTGTCAGAATCAACACAAACACTCAATAGGTCATTGCATTAGTATAAATGGTTAGATAAAACATTCAAAAACCACTAATATCGGCCTATTGCCTTCTAACTAGAAAGAGTGTAATAAATAACATATTTAGCGCTCATAATATGCTATAAATCAGTGACCAATACTATTCTAGCATGAAGGATTTTAATTGAAAACAAGCTAAATGATGAAATAAGCATGCATTTAAGCTATAAAAGATGAAATAGAAGTAACAAACTAG